>BQNB010010055.1:0-25829 GCA_026074375.1 Tanacetum coccineum
GCTCATTCGAATATCCATTTTGTCTTAAAGAGAAGCGGTGAGTTGTTGAAATTCAAAAGAATTAGAAGGTGTAGAAGTAGAAAGAGGATTATTCGTACTCACTCTTGGTTCAATTGCACGACTTCTTGAATAACGAACCTTGGATTTACTCTCGATAATGGCTAAACCATCACGAGGCATCTTATCTAGGAAATTGCCACCCGCAGCGGAATCTAAAGCATCTTGATCATTGGTATTCAAAGAATTGTAGAACGCGTCAAGTTGATGTAATTCCGAGAAACCATGATGAGGACATTGACGAAGAAGTCCTTTGAAACGTTCCCATGCTTCGTTGAAAGTTTCATTCGGTTTTTGATAGAAAGTGGTGATTTCATTTTGAAGGTAAGTTGTTTTCGAAGGTGCAAAGAATTGGTTTATGAATTTCAAGACAAGATCATCCCACGTAGAATCGATCGAGGTGGTTCCTTATCTAGCCAAGTCCGGGCTTCACCTTCAAGAGAGAAAAGAAAAAGCAAAAGCTTAATCGTTGTATTTGGAACTTAGGGATGTCTAAACGTAGAAGTGACCTTGTTGAAAAATCGAAGATGATTATGAGGGTCTTGTTTACCCGTAAATTGATTACTTTGAACAAGATTAATCAAAGTTTGTTTAAGCTCAAAATTGTTTGCATTTATCGTTGGTACAACAATTGCATCTTCGTATCCCTCGATGGGAGCTTGTAACATTTGAGCCATGGTACGATTGTCGGCCATTGGAAACTCGGGTTCCTCAACAATAACCGTTGTTAATTGTTGTTGTCGACGATTTCGATTACGAGCTTGAGAACGAGTGCGCATGCACTAAAAATAAAGAAATTAAAAAGTAAACAAAAATTACACTAATTTTTTTTTTGATTTTTGAATTTTTGAATTTTCGATTTTTTTTAACAATCTATTTTAAACGGATACACGGAAGACAACTTAAACCAAATAATCGAATTACTTCACGGTAACTCTTAAAAATTGCTTTTTAAGATGAGTCGTACCTCGTAAATGACACAAATGGCAAGTTTTTGAATCTTTGGTTCGATTTGGGAACTTTTCAAGTTCACCGGAACTTATTTATGATAATACCTCGATTGAGAGTATTATATGTTGGTGTTCGTTTACCAACTTTGTGTATTTTTTTTTAAGGACAATTTTTTAAATTTTTGATTTTTTTTATATTTATATGATAACTATACTAAAAAGAAAAAGAAAATATTTTTTTTACTTTTAGGTTTTTTAATTTTTTTGATTTTTTGAAATATTTAACAAAAATGAAACTTTCGAGGACGAAAGGATCTTCAAACCAAATTCAACAAACGTAAACGACGGAATCTTTAACACAAGTCCCCGGCAACGGCGCCAAAAACTGATTGTGAGTTTTTATACACAATAAAATATATAATAATATTCCAAAAGAGCAATTAAGAACTTTCCTAAAGTCTCCCTTAAGAAAAGCTCACTCTAAAAGATATATATAATATATAATACGTATATTTAACCGGGAAGAATGATCACCCGGGTCGTTTCCCCAACGACTTGTGAAATTGAAACCTTGCTTTAGTTTGGATTATGATTTGAATGAGAGAAAAGATATTTTTGAGTATCTATAGCAACAATTAAAATGAACAATTATAAGTAATAAAATACTTAAACTATAATGGGGGAAACAAATAACACGCGACCCTAAAGCAACTCAGTCAGAAAGTAAACTCTAAAAATCAAACTAAATTTTCTAAACATAAATTAGGATAAAATAAAATTTTAGAGAAAAAGAAAAACATTTTTTCTTGATTGAGTTTTGAATTTATTATTGAATTAAAAAACCATTTTTAATTCTATATCTAAATTCTATAAAATAGCAAATTAAGTCCTAAAAAATTAAGAAAAAAAATGATTTTAAACTTAGAAAATGTATAAATAACATAAAACCATTAACAAAACTATTTTTAACTATTTTTAAAATTAAAATCCTATTTTTAAAATTAAGAATGAAAAGCTCAAAAATGAAAATTAAAATCTAAAAGTGTTGAAAATGATTTTCTGAAATGTAAACCTACAAGTATTTATTCTAATGCTAAAAACTATTTTTTTGTATTTTTCTGAAAAGTATTTCTATTTTTAATTATAATTCCGAAATTGAACCTAAAACATGATTAAAAAAATCACTAAATAGAAAATTATGAAACAAATTCAGGAAAATTCCTAAAATAAAACAAAGAACAAGCGAAAAAAATACTAATTAACCTACTAGCCTAAAGAATAAGCCCTATGAATAAGGCTAAATAAGCTACGCTAATGTAAGGAAAAAAGAAAAGAAAACGTGTATAATAAAAATATGGAAAGAGAAGTAGACGGATGAGCTATTGTAGCACAAGTGTTAAGTCGTGTGTGTTGTGAGAGGGAGGTCGTGGGTTCAAGTCTGGCAAACCCCCATTTTTTTTTACTTTTTTTCAAAAACTAAAGATTGAAACTTAAAGAAAACCTATTTTTGAGCACTTTTTGTAAAAACAACATAAACTGAAACTCACTAATAAGCTCTAAAACAGCTTATGAAAAAGCTGTTGCAGAAAGAGGAGGTTTTGAGCTTCTTTTTGCTGAATTTCACTTAAAAGCTTGCACTAGCTTTAATATAAGCTCATTTTTGAAAACAAAAGATGTTCTGAGAAGCTGATGATGTGCTTAATCTAATAATGACAAGAAAACTTAGCTGAAAACTCTTTACACTATCTGAAATTAATGTTTAAACCTGCAAGACTCATAATTAAAAACCCCCCCCTCAAAAAGCACAAAATCCATTAACTAAAACAACTCATTAAGCTAAACTAAACTCAAGCTCTAAAAAACTTATCTAAACTACTTATTAAGCACAATTTAGATCATAAGAACAATACACATTAACTAGAAATACTAAACCTAAGAAGCTAATTAAACTACCTACTGATTTTGGCTTTATGGCTTTTTATGAACTTTTTAATGCTAAAAATAACCTAACAAATAAGCTGGAAATGGAAATTAAGGCCTAATCTATACTAAGCTATGACTAATCTATAAGCTAACTAAGTTTTAAAGTCTAAGACCTAATTGACTAGCTTATAATGATAATGAGAAAGGAAATCATACTAACTGTTGTTATTGACTGATGCAATTTACCAAGTATGCAAAAAACATAAATGCAGGTAACCGTAAAGGGTTAACCTGCCTATACACTCTCTTATTAGAGTGTCAAAATACAAATGCACACAAAAACAAAAAAGCTCAAATAGCTTGATTCAAATTTATAATCAATGCCAACAAGGAATGGCTCACCCTATGCAGACACCTACAAAATAAGAGCCTATCTTGTTTTAAATTTAGGCAAACTAACTTATAAAATCAATTCATAACTAATCAAAAATGATTTCAAAGCTGACTCAAGCAAAGTTAAAGGCTCACTTTGACTTTTGGAGGTCAAAGAAGCTAATTCCAAACACTCCTTTATGGCTAACAGTTTTGAATTTAGCTTTTGATTTTGAAAACCTAATGATTAAACCTTAATGACCAGATTACTAACAGTTTATAACTACCATATTAAACATAAATCAATAACTATTACAGCTGAAATCAAAATCACAACTAATCTAACTAATATCTTAGGTTTTTTATGTGTTTTGTGCCAAAATAGAGAAACTAAATGTTCTATATTCTATGATATACTAACATCAGATAAAGTAAACATGATTATTATGCATAGAAAACACACATTAAGCTCAAACAAGCAACTATAAAAGATAAGCAAAGTAAACAAGTAATTAAGCAAATATTAGGCTAGAATTTAAATGACAAGGAATTTTAAAAGAAGACAACAAGTGCTTCATCAAAAGACTCGAAGCAATAAACTTAATAGCAGCTACAAGCTCTAGCATATCCAAATGGAAAAGCCTAGTAATAAGGGTTTTTTTTCCGATGGGAAGCTCTTCCAGATAACCCCTATCCTTAGCTTAATAATCCAACAAGTAAAGGTAGTTAACTGGTTTTAGATATTTAGTAAGATTAAGAATGGCTTAAGCTCAAATATAAAAGCTTATATAGACACATGATAGACTGCAACTGAGCTTAAGAGGTCTTTGCAAAGTATCTTATAGATAAAAAGGGAAAATGAGAGCTTATGAGTAAAATTTAAAAGAGCTTATGACAAAATAGAACTGAATTTCATTAATTAAACTTGATTACATTACTTTTAAAAGGAAAATTACATAAGCTAAAATAAAAGTTTAAGCTGAAAACTAAAAGCTACTAAGAAAACTTCTCCCTTCTATGTGTGTGATAGTGAAGGTTATTTATAGCCAAAGCGGATACCTACTAGGCTTCTTGCTCTACAACGCTCCTATTGACCCCACCATCCAATCATCAATCATTGGCAAATGAATAAGAGCCCTTGGTTCACTTCACACTCTCACACGGATTGCCAAGCTGTCATTCTTTTGATGTGACAGCTTGTGCTAGTTATGTGAGTGATAATAGAGTAAAAAACCACGTCTCCTTGTGCTTTCTTCATAGACACGTGGCCTTCTAGCTTGAGAGAACCAATTAAAACCCTTGAGATTACAAATTTATCCCTGCCATTGTATTGTACTTCACTTGAATAGTCTTTTGTACCCTTTAATTGTAGAAAGCCCCTTGATTTACCCTGGCTGGTGAAATGGGGACGAAGCATGAACAGTGCTTGGCGCCAATTTCTTTTTTAACTGAATTTGGGGTAAAACAGATTTAATCTTTGGCTTAGGAGCACTTCATTTCCCTGTGGTTGTTTAGCACAAGTGTAGTATAAAATAACTTTCACAAATAACAATAATGGTCCTTGTGGTTTTATGAAAAGGGGATTGGGCTAAATATTGATCCGGGTAGGGTTTAAAGGGTAATAAGGGCCCATTAAAGGTTTATGGACCATTTTTGTAGTATTTGAAACTTGGAAGGACTGAAATGAAACATTTGGGATTTGTCCTTTTTTGAGTTGGTTTGACCAATTTGACTAGAGGTTGACTTTCTTTGACTGAGGCTTTGAATCTTTGGCTTCTTTTGTGCTCTTCCGTTTCCCGTGTCCGTGTTTGCCCGTTTTTGACTGTTTTCTTGTGATTTTTGATATATCCATACCTGCACACACAAAACACAAAAACAAGTATATTTTTGCCATTTTTAGTCTGTTTTGGGTTTAATTGGGCTATTTTAGGTATAAACGGATATGTGTATTTCACACATATCAGCTAGTTAGTTTCTTTTTCATGTTTGAATAAAGAAAACCTTATTAGTAATGTTGATTGTGTTCTTATTTTAATAATCCCGCTATTTTACCAATCAATGTTTACTATCATACCCTAGTTGAGTCCAGATTCTTGGATTTTACAATAATTGTTAGGAATATTTGTAATACTTAGTTTCTACTAGTAGGTATGTAGTTCCTACTGGTAGAGTAGTAGTTCCTACTGGCAGGTATGTAGTTCCTGCTGGTAAGGTTATTATCATAGTTAGTAGGCTAAATGTAGTTCCTACTGGTAGAATACTTAGTCCTGGTAGAGTCAAATAGTTATTCCAGGATAAGATTTTAGTTAGTTAGAGATGAGGATATGCATGAGCTAAATAAGGAAGATATTCATGCATATCAATCTCGACCGTTTTTAGTAACATGCCGATTAGGTGTATCTCCACTAAAGAAGAGAGACGCTACATATTAAGGAACATGACAATCCAGAAAAACACATTTCTCCTTGTTAATTAATAGAAATCCATAGAAGGATCTTTTAGTTTTATTAGTCATGTTCTTCTTATTAGTTGTGTCTATATTCCGCACAGACATTAGCTTTCTTAAGCAAGAGTCTCTCTTGTGATTAGCTTGTGATTACATAGGTTAATCACCATCCTTAACAGGCAGTAAAGATCTATCTAGAGTGGGATCTAATAAGTGGTATCAGAGCTTGTTAGATAAGTCCTCTTATCAGAAGAATATTCTAGATTAAGATCCTTATAAACTCACAACTAACACCTCTCCTAACACCTTTAAAATGCAAAAGCAAGGATCTGACAATGAAAAGGCATGATGCTAGTGTTCATAGTGAAGCCACCATTCCTCAACAACAACAAACAGTCAACCTCAAATCATTACCACTGTCTCAAACAACAATGCAAAGTTTCCTTATTTGAAGAAGGATGATATGAGAGTGCTGGCTATTGAAATGGAATACTGGATCCCAAACAATGATATGACAATATCCCCCCCCCCATGAAGGTGATTCAAAATGGCAATAGCTTGAAGCTGACTGGAGAGAATCGTGATGGAAGGGTCATTATTCTTGACACCAACGACTGCAGATGAACACATTGCTGTTCAGAAGGGAATCAAAGGCAAGAACAACCCTGCGTCAGTCTATTCCTGATGATCATGTACTGATTTCCATATATGGATGATGCTAGGGATGATATAGAATGCAGTCACAGCTAAGTTTGGTGGAAATGCCGACTCCAAGAAGATAAAAGTCAATCTGTAATCAAGAATTTTTAAGTTCAGAATTATTTTGAAGCAACGGCGGAATACACAAAGGATTGACAGAGGCAAAGATTCTGAGTCATCTTAACTCAACCTCAAGCCAATCCTGAGATGAAGATAATTTAATCTCAAGTTTCTAAGAGCTATGCCTTATTATGTCTCTTGAGTAGCTTTAACAACCTTGAAAAACCAAAGGTGGACTTGAACTTCTTTCTTTTGATGATTTGTACTACAAGTTAAAGACTCTTGAGGTAGATATCAAAGGATACTCTACTTTTTCCTCAAGCCAATCTGCAGGTCCAAACCATTCTACATTTGTTAGTACCACCAGTGCTAGCAAAAAGATGTCATATGCAGATAGTCCAAGCTATTCTTCATCTACCTACACTGTTCCATCTAACTCTAAGACTGGGTCTCAAAGATCTGGTAATGTAATTGAAGATGTTCTTCAATCTTTTGTTGCTGATACTGAGCCAGAACAACAACTGGCTTATGAAGATTTTGATCAGATAGAAAAATTAGATCTGGAGGAGATGGACTTAAAATGGAAAATGGCTATGCTTTCTGTTAGAGTACACAAGTTAGAGCAGAAAGTTGGAAGAAAGATTGATTTTAATAAGAAGGAATCTGCAAGGTTCAACAAGAAGAAAGTCAGATGTTACAAGTGTCTTCAAAGAGGCCACTTTGCTAGAGAATGCAGAGCTAAGGGGGGAAATGACAAGCAGAGATATTCCTCATTCAAGATTCAGGAGATTGGAAAGAAGGAAGAAGATTCCAAAGCATTGATCACTATTGATACATTGGTTGATTGGACAGATCATGATGGTCAGAGTGATGGAGTTATTGCTTCTAAGGAGTTTGGTATGATTGCTGGTTGTGATACTGAGGATGCAATTGAAGAAGGTGCTGCCAAGATATACAACTTGATCACTGGAGCTGATACAAAGGAAGTCAGTACTGCAGGTGATGCTGGAGAATTTGCTCTCATGGGTGTCACTTCTGAGGTACATAACTGCCCTTTTGGTTGTGACAATAAGTATAATGAACTTCAAAAGCAGTATAATGAACTTAATGAACAAAATAGTGAATATTTTATACAAGTTCAAGCTTATAAGAACTCACTTAAAACTTTGGAAAAACAAAAGAGAGTTCTTCAGAAAAATCAGTTGACACTTGAAGACAAGATTAGGGTGTTGTCTATTGAACTAGAAAATACAACTAATCTGCTAAAACATTCTGAAAGAATAAATGCTACTGCTGAGACTGCTAAGAAAGAATTACAGACAGAACTTGATAATCACTTAGTACAAATTGAAAAGTGGGAAACCTCTTCCAAAAACTTGTTCAGATTAATTGATAGTTCCATGTCTGTTAGAACAAAAGTGGGTTTGGGATTTAGTAATTATATAAGTAAAGATGAGTTAGGATGGGATGACTCTGCATTTAGTGTATTTACCACTAACTCTGAAGAAGTGGAAGGTAGACCTCATTTCAATAGGTTTGCCAAAACTGATAGTATGAAAGTTGTGCCTCCACCTCTCTCTGGAGACTACACTCCTCTATCAGATCACACTGACTTAGATGAATCACAAATGTCTTATGGTACAAAGTCCTCAACCTCTGGTGACTCTAATTCTGTGTCTAATGACTTTGTCTCTTGTGATAACAGTGACAAGTCTTCAGAGGTCAACTCAAATGACTTTGCCTCCAGTGATTCAAGTGTCAAATCTTCAGAGCCCAAGTCAAATGATTCTACCTCCTGTGCATCTACTTCCAGTATATCCACATCTGAGAGTGAGGCTGAGATTGAGTCCAATGTTGGAACACCTATCCAAGAAACCATTAATGTTCAGGATTTACCTAGTTTCTCTTGTAATAGTTCTGATAAGAATGGAAACACTTCTAGGACTTCTTGTAATAAGAATGGTTATTTTAATAAAAAGGCAGGTCATTTTAGGAAAAATGCTTCATCTGTTTCTAAGTTATGTTTTGTATGTGGTAGTAGTACTCATCTTATTAAGGATTGTGATTTTTATGAGAAACAAATGGCTAATAAGACTGTTGGTAATGGGGTGGGACCTGTACATAGTAGGAATAATGTTAATCATCAAAATCAGTTTGTCCCACAAGCTGTACTTCTTAGATCTGGCAAAGTAAACATTACTCCTGCTAGACCACAACCAGTTCCTACTGGTAAGCCAAAGGTGCCTATTCCAGTTCCTACTGGTAGGCAAAATAGGCCTATTCCAGTTCCTACTGGTAGAGGAGATTCTCCATCAGTAACTTCTGGTTGGTGGCAAAGTACTGCTAGACCTATGCCCCATTTAATTAGACCTACAAGTTCTTATTTTCAGACTTATACACCATATGTACCTCAAATGTATTATAATCATATGCAATATGATGGGGTGAGATGGGCAACTGCTGTTAAGCCCTCAGCATGTTGTTCTTGGAAGACACATAGAAAAGGTTTATACTGGGTACCCAAGAACAATAGTGGATCTCACACAACTTCATGGACAACCTTTTCAGATCCACAAGGCAGACCCAAGTCATGAAGGGCTTGGGTCCCCCTTAGATACTAACTTTTCCCATGTTGTATATTGTAGGAAAATTCTTATACTGATGCTAAAGATGAAGGGATCTTTAATAGTGGTTGTTCTAGAAGTATGACTGGTAACATGGAAAGACTGGATGACTTTCAAGAATTTCAAGGAGGAAAAATGACTTTTGGTGGTGGTGAAGGTAGGATTACTGGCAAAGGGACAATCAGAACTCCCACACTGGATTTTGAAAATGTCTACTATGTGAAGGAACTGCAACAATTCAACTTGTTCTCTATCTCTCAGATTTGTGACAAGAAGAATAGAGTTCTCTTCACAGACACTGGTTATCTTGTGCTATCCAAGGACTTTAAGCTTCTAGATGAAAGTATGGTGCTACTTAGGGTTCCAAGGAAACATAATCTTTACACCATTAACTTGAATAATCTCAGTCCCAAGGGAAATTTGGCATGTTTTGTGGCAAAAGCCTCAGTTGATGAATCTGTGAAATGGCATATGAGGATGGGTCATGTGAATTATAAAAACATGAACAGGTTGGTAAAGGGTAACTTAGTTAGAGGACTACCCCCTAAACTTTTCAAGAATGACCATACCTATGTTGCTTGCTGCAAAGGCAAGCAACATAAAGCCTCTTATAAGGCTATTACTGTTGTGAGCTCCATTTCTGAGCCTTTGCAATTGCTTCATATGGACCTCTTTGGTCCTACATCAATTAGAAGCATTGACCACAAATATTATTGCCTTGTGATCACTGATGACTATAGCAAGTTTTGTTGGGTTTTCTTTTTAGAACATAAGGATGAGACCTATCCTATCCTTAAGGACTTTGTTAATCTTGTTGAAAACCAGTTGAACAAAAAGGTAAAAGCTATAAGATGTGATAATAGTACAGAGTTTAAAAATGCTCATATTTTTTAACTCTGTGGGTCAAAAGGGATAAAGAGGGATTATAGTAATGCCAGAACCCCTCAACAAAATAGGGTTACTGAGAGGAAAAATAGAACCCTTATAGAGGCAGCTAGAACTATGTTGGCTGACTCTAAGTTACCTACTATGTTTTGGACTGAAGCAGTAAGAACTGCTTGTTATGTCTTGAATAGAGTGTTGGTAACTAGTCCTCATAATAAGACACCCTATGCCTTATTGACTGGGAACATTCCTTCAGTCAGTCATTTTAAACCCTTTGGGTGTCATGTGACCATTCTAAACACAAGTGATCATTTGGGTAAGTTTGATGGGAAGGCTGATGAAGGCTACATTGTTGGATACTCTGCAAGTAATAGAGCCTACAGGGTGTACAATGTGCATAATAAAAGGGTAGAAGAGACTATGAATCTGAGGTATCTTGAGGAAAAACCTAATGTACAAGGTCTTGGTCATGAATGGTATTTTGACCTCGATTATTTGACTGATACTTTAGGCTATAAACGTGTTCATGCTAACCAATCTGCAGGAACACAAGATGCATCAACTAACCCTGCAGGTTCACAAGATGATTCAGACTCAGAATGTGATGAACAAGTCATCATTATCCCTTCTTATCCATCACACAGCCCTCAAGAAGCTGAGCCTAAAGATACTTCTAGTGATGAAGGTAATGATTCTCCTCATGATTCTGCTGAAGAAGTTTTTTTAACAAGAGCTTGCAAGGCTGAAGGGTTAGGTAAAAAGAGTCACCTCTGATGCAAAGGATGCTGAGAAACTTCAGACGAGAGCAAGTACAAAAACAGTTCCTTCTGGTAGCATACCAGTTCCTACTGGTTGCATCTAAATTCCTTCTGGTGATAAAACAATTTCTCCTGGTGATGGTTCAGTTCCTATTGGTGGTGTTCCAGTTCTTACTGGTAGTCCAACTGACTTATTCTTTGATGATGAGCCTACAACACGATTTCCCAGTCCATCAGACCTTGGAAATAATGAACCCTCACTTGGTATTTTCTCTTCTTCATCTTATGATGATGAGTTTGGTGTTGATCTAAACAACTTAGCATAATGCTGACTCGGCCCGAATACATTGGTTCATGGGGGGGAGCAAGTGGGATAAAAATCATCATCGGACTTTCATTCAAGCGGTTTGGATAAACATTGAATTTTATGAAAGTTCCACTCCGATGAGATACATCCAGCATAAAATAATGATAAATTGAGATGCCGGGATCAAAAATGGTATCTTCATTCCTGGTGGAGAGAAGATATGGAGGAGCATCTGGATACGTGAGAAAGGAAGAAAATCCTACAATATAGCGAGAGAGGTTCACTTAAAAGATATGAAATCCGTATCCAGGGTGGGATGGTGGGAAACATTAGCACAGAACTCTTGGTTTCTTGTTGGGAATAATATCATTCACCACATCCATAGTAAGGATTGCCAGCTCGGGCTCAATTTAAAGCAGAAATGGATATACTCCGGTGGAGCATATGATGCTGATGTGAGCAAGTTCATCGGCGACACTCCTCATGATATAAAAGTCACTCCTCTCGGCAGGAGGAAATGGATTGATAGAAAGATCAAAGTTAACGAATCATATTGATGAAAAATCAACATGTGAGTAGTGGTACTTGCCACTACTTCCTCTCTTTTAAAATGTTCGTATCAACGTAGAAAGCTTATAATCAGGAAGAGATAACTAGAATGAGTAGTGGACTGCCACTACTAATCTCTCCCTGATTAAAGCGGATAAGTTTCAGATTTGGGAAAGTATTATCAAAGTGTTAGGTCTTCTCCAAGAAAAATTAGGAAATGAGGAGGGTAGCTTGATTACAATTCGGAAAGATGGAGTGGGATTATCTCTTAATGCATCGATCTTAGCAATAAGAAGATTGATATTCAACAATTTTTCACGAAGGATATCGTCTTTGATTGTTTAAAGGAATTTCATCTTCAATCTTCCAACTTCGGATCAACAATCTCCAACCACCTCTAAGTGGACGATTCAACATTGGAAAGTGAGGGCATCGGAATAATCGAATCCCTCACCGTGGTTAGAATCGTCATCACTCGAAGAATTATCATAGTGGGATTGACAACAATCTCAGAATGTTCATTGAGGAGCATTGGAGGGGTGGTATTTTCACAGAAGAGGCACATTCACACACAATGTCGGGAATACCTCCCGGACCTCCTTGGGATGGGGCAAGGTCCTCAACACTAGACTTTATTACTTCGTCCAATTCCGTTGTCGGAATGGTGTCAAGATGCTCGTCCCCCATTCTTAGAGAGTTATCGGGTTCCTCGATTGGTAAAACGGGTATGATTGCAATGGTATTGTCTTCGTCATCATCGTGGCAAATGGGAATCTTCCAATAGCGGTATTTTTAGCCGCTTGGTCTTACGCGATTCGCTTTTTTTCCTTCCTTTGTAGGCTTGACCCAACCAATAATCACGTAAGGTCTGTCATTTGTTCGATAAGCTTATTTTGAGGAATTGAGAAGTCATTTTGGGAAATTGAAGATGGGGATGAATTGAGGTATATTGCGGGGTTTGAACTTGGTCAAAACCAAAAGAATTTGATTCATAGCTAAGGAATTTTGGCTCAGGTTAATAGTTCTTTTATTCATTGGTTGACATTGGAAGGTTTCATGAGGACCCCCGCCAATTTTCACAAAAAGTTATAGTTTGTGGGAACAAACTCGCGTGAAGTTTCGTGGAAAAAATAATCAAAGTTTTTGATTGATACACAGGTTCTGATTGTAGACAAACGGTACTTGAGGTTTTTTTTTTTTGGGGGGGGGGACAATCGTAACCATAATGAGAATCATTCCCACTTGACTCACAAGAGTATGGTACGTATTGTGGTTGTGGAGGATGGTTTGCAACACTTGGAGAATCGTTAGAAGAGTACGGAGTAGTTGAACTTTGATTGACTGTTCCATTTCCAACTTTACATTAAAAACAAACTTCATTGTTTCCATTACAACCACTTTTTGGCATGTACCAAGAAGACATTGTTGTTGCAAACCTTGCAAGTTTTGTAGGGGCTCATCAATAGTTTGATTTTTGCATGGTTCCGGATTAGAGATAAATCGGAACTCTCGGTGGACAATTATAACCGTATAATGAGCACCTTTCCACAAGACTTACAATGTGCATTTTGACAAAAGATTCCATCGAACGGAATCACCGCAACTCGTGACAACAGTGGTCAATTTGTGGAGGACTTGGTGAGGAATTTTTACCGGGGTCCTGTTTGACAACGATTGGCTCTCGAGGAGCATTAACAACGTTGGTATTGTCGTTCGGATGATGACTCGGGAAGTGTCTTGGAGTCTTTGAAAAAATAAAAAAATTCATTTTTCCACCACAGTTTGTAAGCAAACCTTCCATAAATTCCTTTCGTAAAAGAGCACATCCTTGACAATACGGACCATCAACCGGGGTTCCACACCTTGCACACCTTGCACAATTTTGAGGGGGTTTAGGAACAAGAATCTTGTCTTCAGGACTCCCTTTCGAACAACACAGTTTGAAGTGTACCAAACTTCCACAGACGAGCATTCTTTAATCGCGATGGTAAAATTGGATACTCCAAACGATAATCGATTGACGTCATAAGAATTAAACATGAAGATGGATAAGAAAAGAATTAAATGATACGAAGAAAAAGAAGATTATTTTTGGTTTTTCCATTAATTCACAATTTATTTTAACGGACAAAATGATAAGACAACTTAAACCTGATAATCAGCAAGCTTCACGGTAGCTCTCAAAAAGATAAACGCACAGGTGAGCGGAGGAGTAGGAATAGCGCGAAGCTTATTTCTCCTTTCGGGTCGTAGTTCCTAGGAACAACCCTCCTTATACCCACTTTATAGTTTGTTTTGTTTTCAAGGGTGAGCCGTACCTCGCAAGTGACACAAAAGGCAAGTTTTTAAATCTTTTGTTTCGGAGTGGGAACCACATGTTCACCGGACAGTTTATTAATTGATAATACCTCGATTGAGAATATTATATTTTGGTATTTTACCAATTTGTGAATTTTATTTTCTTTTTTATGGACAATGTTTTTATATTTTTGGTTTTTTCTTTGGTTTTTATCTGATAGTTATACTAAAAGAAATGAAAATTATTTTTGTACTTTTTATATTTTTATAATAAAAGAAAAATATTCACAGTTTCAAACACAATTGATCAAACGTAACGATAGTCGGCTTCACAGCCTCCCCGGCAACGGCGCCAAAAATTGACTGGTGGTTTTCACACTATATATATATATAATATAATAAAATATAAAATATATATATAAGTCTAAAAATCAACAAGATCAATGATACCGAGAAGTAGTAATAGCAATGTTCAGGGTTGTTTTATCCCCAACGAGGCTATACTGGAAAATCGATACAATCGAAGATTTGAGTTTGAATGAAGGAATTGATTTGGGAGAGTGAAAAAGTCAAATTAAACAATAACGAACTAAAATCGTTTAAGAAAAACTAAAAAATTTGAATTTAAGCTAAAAAACGAAAGCACGAATCCGAAAAAAGGGGGAAGAAAAAACTTACAAACTTTAGAAAATAAACCCTACGGAGGAATTTTTTTCACTTACTAAATACTATACGGACTACACATAACGAAGAATGAAAAGACTAGACTCGGAAAACGGAGTTGTTTGACCCAAAAAACGAGTCAAAACAAAATCCCGCCCACCCGGTCGTTCTTTAACAAAGTAAAAAGTTGTGATAATGTTCCCTACGAAATTTTTTATATTTTTCTACAAACTATATGATAAAAGAAAATTTTCTAAAAAAGCAAAATATTTTTTTGATAATTTTGTATTTTTTATGAATTAAATAAACTTTTAACGAAATTAAATTATAAAAAATAACAAACGACTTCGAAAAATTCTGAAAAATTTACAAAAAATACTAGACACTATGTAGTTCCTACGAAAAATAAGAAACAAAAATAAGCTCAACAAATAAGCCCCGAATGGCTTATACAATACTTATTAGCTGTTTTGGGAACAAATGTACATAAGTACAATTGCCCTTGAGTCTTTAACGAAAAAGACCCAAGGGCGCAGTGGTAAGGTGCGTGTAGAAAGGGGGATGTATCGCTTGGTCCCGGGTTTGAGTCTTGCTCACCCGGGCCAAGTGTCTTTCCCCTTTTTTTTTTTTTTTTGAAAAGTCTAGGGTAGAAAGTGTAAGAAACTAAACTAAAGGGTAGGCGGGCAAATTATGAAGGATTTTACATACAATGAAAAACGATTAAACCTTGAACTATGGATAAAGGTACCACCCCAAAACAGACCTACGCTTCTAGCTTATTTGGCTTATTGAAAAATTAAGATTAGGCAAAAACTTAAAACTACAAATCTATTAAAGGAGCTTTATACTAAAATCTTTACAAAGGGACTTTCTACTCTTGGCAACTACAATAAGCTACGAAAATATGCAATCAAATTTGTTACAGAAACAAGGGATTTAAGAGCTTTTTCACATTTTAGCTTATATCTAGCTTATTTCTAGGTGAGAATGAAAAACAAAAGTTGCTACTTGTAGAATAAAATGTGTGCAAGAGATATCTAAACAAAAATTGACTAAGCTTTAATGAAAATAACAAGAAAATTGAGCTGAAAATATGCTAGTTTAGCTTAAAACTGAAATAAGCTTTCTCTAATAAGCCAAACAGCTTACTAAAAGAACCTTTTAAAAGCTGAAAATCTTTGATATAAGCTAAGCTATTGATATAAAACTCACCTTGATAAAAGGTTTTTCAATTTTACAACTAAAAATGAAAATTCAAACTGAATTAAGCCAAAATCTAAATGCTGCTATACTACTTTTGAAAGAGATTTTAAGCTATGTTAAAAACTGAATAATGAAATCTAAATGATGAAAAGTAATTAGCTAATGGAATTCTAGAAATATGCTAAATTCTAAATTCTAATACCTACTTATGAATGCCCAAAGTTAGATAGAAAATTGAAAGGCAACAACAGTATTAACTGTTGTTGCTGATGCACTTGACCAAACACTCAAATGCAAGCTAAAATTTGAGAGCTAGAGTCTCTGAAACACTTCACCAAATGCACCTAAGTAAACACAAAACAACTTTGAACTCTAAGTTGCTCTAAAAATTCTAAAATCTAAAAATACTTACAGCTGAAAATTGCCCTGGTGTAAATGCAAGGTTTTTACACCCTAACCTTTTGAATTTTACTAACTAACTTCTAAAAGCTTTTTAAAACATTAAAATATGACCTAACTAAGCTGTATGAAATACTTTGACAGACTAATGTTGACTTTAAAAGTCAAAAGAGCCTAAATCCAAACACTCCTTACACTAAGCTGTCAACACTAACTTGTACTTAAATCCTATTTTAAAAGCTAAGATAGCTAAAACATTTTATCTACTTTTACTATAACTAACCTTTCTAAGCTATTTTAACTCTTAAACTAACAGCTTATTAGTGATAATAAGCTAGTTTCTCTACTAGCTTATACTACCTTGACAGATTTTAAGGAATTTGAACTAAAATGATTATAACTAAAACAACTTAAAGCTTAAACATCTATAAGCTAACTACACTATACTAAACAAAATTTAACACAAAGGAAGACAAAGTAATAAGCAAATTGAATAAGCTGAATTCATGTTACGAATTGAAATTTATGGCCCCAAAGGGGTTAAAACTGAGAATTGGAGAATACAAAGTCTCAAAAATAGAGGTCACTCTTGTTGAGTGAGTGACCTCAAATCATGAACCTAAGTGGCTCCCAAAGCCTCTAAACCTGAATAAGCTATATAAGAGCTTATTTGCCTTGTTGCTTCCAAAATGAACTCAAAACACCTCAAGTATCCATGAGTTGATGTAAATTGAACTTAAAAGAGTAAATGAATGCCTTAAAACAAATTTTTACTAAATTTGAACTTATGAACAAGAATAAGCTCAAATGAGCTTATTAGAGCTTATTGAAATGAAAACAGCTTAAACTTGAAAAGTAAAACAATTGAAACTTAATACACTGAATCTTATTACTCAAAATGTAAAGTACATGCTGAAGATAAAAATTGGTACAAGTGCCTTAAAGCTGATTTAAAAGCTAAAAGGAAGGAAATTGGCTTGAAAAACGGAAAAATTACAAACTGAAAAAAAAATAAAACTTGCTAACTTTGTTTTTCTGTCTTCTTCTTCTTTTATAGCTGAGCAGCTTCTTTGTTGTGTTAGTTTGGTGAGAGCAAAACCAAAAAATCATCTAAACCGTCCACTAGGCCTTGGGGATTTGTGGGATTGCCAAATGGGATTAGGGTTTAAGTGGAGGAGGGGGGAGAGGTTTGACCATGGGGTTTTTGAGGTGCAGGGTAAAAGGTGAGATGGCAAACCCGTGAGTGAGTTTTGGGGAAGACAAAAATGGCGGGAAAGACTGGTATGAAAAGGTTAGGGGTGACAGGATGTTGGTTTGGGAAATTGGCAAAGTTAGTCCTCCAAGGTGTTAAGTAACATTGCATCTATGGTCCTTGTTGTTAAAACCTTTTGGGGACTTGGCAATTTCAGTCCCCAAAGGTTATTTGACTAGTTACTCACAGTTTCTTGGTCGGTTAAAGATTAGAGGACATTGGCAGCTTTGGCCCTAGGGCCCTGGGGTATAACTTTGCTAAAATAATGGCAGTTTGGCCACTCTCTTCCTTTTCTCCTCTTTTCCTCTTATAATATTTGTTTAGGGGTTTTGGCAATTTACAACTATTCAACTTATATTTTTGACTTTTTTGACTTTTTTGGCTTCGGGGTTGACTTGGGTTGACTTTGACTTTTGACAGTTGACTTTTCTGTTGCCTTTTTGACTTGATGACTTTTCGGCCTTTTGATTTGGCTTTGTAGTTCACTGTTCTTTTCATTCGGTCGGTTTTGTCGTTTTGGCTTTGTTTTTCGTCCTTTTCTTAGTTATCCGTTCCTGCACAATACAATGAGCAAAACAAGCGTATATTTGGCATTTTAAGTTCGTTGTTGGTTATTTTAGCTCGTTTTTAAAGGTAAAAGGTATGTGTAATTAAACACATACCACTTAGTGTGGGGGAATTTTGATGTGTGCTAAAACACACATCATTTATAACCCATAAAACACTATAAAAGGGACTAAAAATGCTAAAATATGCTTTATTATATTGCAAATATGTTTGTTTGGTATTTTTATGTCTTGCAGGTAAAAGGATTGAAAACGGTGTAAAAACAGGAATTATCAGACTCAAATTGGTCAAGTTTAATTATTACTCAAAGCTAAGATGAAGTCGTTAATATTTCCCGAGCATGCCATTGGAAAGAGCACGAAAATTCGAGTCCGAGGGTGCTTTAATCTTTTATTGGGTCGACCCGATACCCTTTATATTGGTCGGACCGACCCATTATTATTATCTAGTCTAAGATATGGATGCCCAAGACATAACTTCAGCCCAATTCCAAATGAATGCAACCCGTGAGGCCCAGCAGGTGATCATTAAAGCTCGGCCCAGTTATGTATTGCAATTTTCGGCCCAAGCTATTGAAGCCCAGATGTGGTACTGCTTATTTTGAACGCAACAAATTATAAAAAGGAAAGGAGCAGATGGTAAAGAGAATCACTTGATGTTATCTTTTTCATTTTTTATTTCTTGTCGTCGGTAGGTATAGTTTAGATGTAGCAGCAGACTCAATCTTATCCTTTCACTTTAATTTTCGTCTTTTAAATTCATAGGTTAGATAGTTAGAGCAGATTAGGAGTAGACTTAGGGTAATTATATGAATATGATAAACTATTTCTTTTAAGCACTTTCATTCAATCTATTGTAACAGCTTTTGATTTCTTTGTCATTTTCGATTGATGTACAGATCCAGTTTGTTTGTTTTGATGAATCGAGTGGTTTTAAAGCGAGTTTTCCATTAATTTGTTTCTTTGCCATAAGTTTCTAAAACACATTCACCTAGCATTAATTTGTCTTGTTTTGTAACAATTAATTTTTTCAACAGCGTTTTTTTGAAAGTAGAAGAAAAAATACGATTTTCATGTTTAACGTCATTTTTGATCTTTAAATTGCTTAACGTCATTTTTTTATTGTCAGGTTTCATTTTTGTTCTTTAAACTTTTAATCTCGATTTTAGTCCTCTTTAATCACTCTTTTTATAAACTTTTATTTTATAAATCTTGTTAGTTTAATGTTTTAAGCCTTAAAGTTTCAATCTTTTTATAAAAGTTTCATTTTTTTGGCATTTTATTTTATAAAGTTTGCATTTTTATTGTTTAAAAAAACAAAGATTAGTTGTTTTTCCGTGTTAAAGTTTGAAACTTATTGCTGTCAAGTGGCGATTGAACGGATGTTTATGTGGCGACTTGCGATGTTATGGGTTATTAGCTTGGAGATGGGTATATTTGGTATTTTTGAAATTTATTGTATCATCTCGCTCGTTAATCCAAACTTGGTAACCTCTAACCTCTTTTCTTTTTATTTTATTTCGTTAATGTTTATTGCAATATTGAGTTTTAGAATAAAAATATGATGATGTAATTTTGTTAATTTAGTTGTCATGTTTAGCGAGTAGATTTTTAGTATGCTTGTTAAGTGATTAGTGATTTGGAATTTAAGTGTGGTTTTACAAAGGTTTAATAAAATTATTAGTCAATTTACATACCGTCATTTATTTTTAATGCAATTTAAATACTTGTCATTTATTTTAAATAAAACATTTTACTTTACTTGTCATTTAATTTCTTGAAACTTGTTTTCTAAGGATTTTAATTCGTTAAACCTATGCCCGCACTTAAGGAACATTTCACGTCACTTAGCAAGCATATTTGTCATTTATATCTTTTAGATCAATTTTAGTTTAATCTTTTAGTTTTTAATCTTAGAATTAATATGAGTTTAATTTTTAGTAGAAAAATAGTTTAAAACCAAACCAAAATATTTGTCATTCAAGCACCAAACGAAACATTCTCGTGAATTTCAAATTCATCTCTCGTTGGGACACGACATCCGGAGGTTAAACTATTACTTTTTCTAAAGTAATTTTTATCCGACGTGATTACTATATTATATTACTCGACTAGTCTTTCGGGATGAATCAGTTTTTGGCGCCGCTGCCGGGGAGAGGTGTACGATTTTCGCGAAGTGTTTGTAGTTAGTGCCTTGGAGATCATTTCGTCTTTAAAAGTTTATTTTCGTACTTAAAAAAAATATCAAAACCAAAAATATTTTCCTTTTTCTATTTTATTTTCTTTCATTAAAATTTAAAAATACCAAAAATATTTTCATTTTATTTTCTTTAAATAACAATAAAAATAAAAATAAAATAAAAATAATAAAAAAAATATTTTTTATTATTTTTCCTTTTCTTTTATAAATATTAAAAAACAAAAATATTTTTTTTATTTTTATTATCTTTATAAAAAATTTCAAAAAAAAAAAATATTCTCCTTTATCCTCTTACTTCATTTAATTCTTATTTTCTTTATCCTCTTATCCGTTTAATTCTTCGACATGGTCATTGTGTGTAACCAATATTGGTTTGCTCGTGATGTGGGAGGTTCCGTTTATTGGTGGAAACTGTCTGAGCTGTTGTAGCTTTGAGTGTTAGGATCCGGAAATGGTTTGGTCTTATAACCCAAATCCTTATTCTTATAATGAAACACCGAACTTCTTCAACCAACCTCCACAACCCTAGTATGAGACATACTCGTGTGAGTTATGTGGGAACGATTCTCACCATGGGTTTGATTGTCCACCACGGGCACCGCTTGTCTATGAGCAGGAACCGTGCTACAATCAAAACTTTAGTGATAATTATTATCCACAAAATTCACCGAGTTTTTCTCAACAATTTCTTTGTTGGGATAACTGTGGGGGTCCTCATGAAAGTTTTCAGTGTCAACCAATGAACCAAAATTTCTATAATTCTAATTCTTTCTGTTTTGACAAATCTCAACCCCCGCAGTTTGTCATTCATCAACCTCCTCAAGAAACGAGAGTGGAAATTTTGCAAGCTAAAAAAGACTTAATGATTTCTATAGAAACCTTTTTAAAGAAATTTAATCATATATCTTTTAGAGAAACGCCGAAGGTTTTAATGCAAGCTTGGGACAAATTTCTTGAAATTAAGGCGATGGCTCAATCCGAGGAGAGATGGTTACAAGAATTGCTTAACAAAAACTTCTTGAAGATGTGCAAAATATAAGTGAGGAGCTGGCAGAGTTTATTAATAGTCCGAGTTGGAGTCGTCCTGCCTTCTACTTAGATGATGACGAGGAGTATACTATTGCAATCACACACGATTTACCAACCGAGGAACCCGATAACTCTCTAAGTATGGGGGATGAGCATCTTGACACTATTCCGGCAACAGAATCGGACGAAGTAATAAAGTCTAGTGTTGAGAACCTTGTCCCAATCCCAAGAGAGTCCGAGGTTACTTCCGATAATGAAAGTGAGTGTGATGTGCCCGTTGATGATGAATCTTCTCTGACTTTTACGACTTTCTCGAATCCTCTCTTTGATTCTAACGACGATTTCACCTCTAGTGATGACGAGTCACTTTCTGATGAGGACGTTCCGAAAGAAAATTTCAAAATTTATTCGAACCCTCTTTTTGATGACGAAGAAATCATTTCTACCAAGATAGATCCGCATTCCTTTAATGCCGAGTCTAATTTTATCGAATCTTTGCTTAATCGAGATACTTTGATTGATTCTTTACCTGAGTTTGATTTCTTCTCAGAGGAGTTCTCCCGGTGTGAAACTCGCTCATATCGATCCATTTACAGGGATTGAGGAAATGCCGACTTTGATTAGACGGAAGAAATCCGTCTTGTTGAGAATTTGTCGTATGATCCAATTCATCTCCTCGCCCTCCGGAAGAGCTTAATTCTACCAAGTCTTTCCCTCCATCTCACATCCCCGTTGAGGATAGTGACCCTTTTATGGAGGAGATCGATTTGTTTCTTGCTTCTGATGAATCAATACCCCCGGGTATTGATAGTGACTACTCGGACTCCGAAGGGGATAATCTTTTTCTAGAAAGATTGCTTCATGATGATCCCACTCCCTTCTCGAACATTCTTCTCTGACACATGTGGACTTTCCTTTTGGAGGATCACATGATCTTGACTTTTACATGTGTTGTTTGAGTTTTTCTAACCTTCTACTCCTATCAGTGGTCTTCTTCAATTTCTTCTTTCTCATCGGGAGTGAGGATGCTATTTTGACCACTGGTGTATTTCCGACTTTTCATGTTTTTATTCTCTAATACCCGCCCCCCGCCTGGCTATGAAAAAAATCGGATAGTGTATTTTTTTATTCTTCTGTTTTGCCCAAAGAACAAAGGAATTTTGGGGAAGGGTCATGCTAGAGACTCGCACACTCCTCTCCTCTACCCCCTCCTCCGCGCACACGTCTCGGATACCGCACAACCCGCTGTCATCTCGTTTTACATTCATACTTAATTAATAGGTGTGTGATTTTATAGCCCAAGTGTGGGGGGTGCTTCTTTTTTGGTTTGTGTGTAGTGTGTGTGTAGTAGTTTCAGGCTTCATAAGATCGTGAAGGACTGTGCTTGTTTTCAATCCTCCAATCATTCGGTCTTTGATCTTCTACTTATTTGGACTCATCACTCCTTGTATCATGGTATATTATATATATATATATATATATATATATATTTGTGTGTGTGTGTGTGGGTGTGGCCTGTGTTTTCCCCTTCACACTTGGATATTACTAGCATTTGCCTTTTCGTTGATAAGTGTGGGGTAAAACCTGACATTTTTGATCATCTGAGGCAATGTTCGATTCTAAGTATGGGGGGGGGGGGGATTATTTCTATCGAACTGTGATCATACTTGTGCCTATTTGTGTTCCCCACGCAAACCACGTTTAGACCCAAAATTTTAAATTTTTTAGTGTTTTTATTATGATATATATAATTTATTATATAAATACTATATATTTAAAAATGTTGAAATATAAAAAATATAAATAAGTAGGCCTCGTGTAGATTTAGGTAGCTTTTGACTTGGACCGAAGTTTTGACTCTAGCTTTCCCCTTAGCTTTCGAGGACTTAGTGTTTGCTTAACTTTAAAATTTTACAAAGGACGAAATATGATAGAGTTAAATATAAGTTTGATGCTAAGCATGGATTAGTTGGATATCTTTAGAGCTCATAGAGGTTAATTGTGGCTTTTTGCTCCCACCTGCTTACTAAACGCTTTATTAATTGTTGAATAAAATAAAGTTGCTTTTGGTTTTTGCGATTCTTAGTTTAAATCACTTCGTAGAGATTCCTTCTGGTGAAAGTAAGGTACACATCGAGGTTTTGTCAGTGTTGTGGGGAAATAGACTCCTGGACCATGGTCGGCTCGCATACCGATGTGACAGTTGTTAAAAGACCACAGGACTTGAAATTTGGCTATAATAATAATAATTATGTAATAAACCAAAGCCGAAATAAGACTTCTGGATCATGGTCGGCTCGCATACCGATGTGACCTTAAAACGTCCATTTAAGGTCGTTTCCTATATCTTGATGGTTGTACTTTGACGTAGCACCCCATTGTTACCATTCCGCTGCATACCAGAATTTGGGGGTGTTACAAATAATAAAACTGTGGGCTGATAAAAGTTTACTGCATCTTGCCGGCTCACAACCGATGTTGCAGTCTTCTAAATAAGGCACATAGTTATAATAATCCGAGACTGATAAAAGTTTGCTGCATCTTGCCGGCTCACAACCGATGTTGCAGCCTTCTAAAGGACCGAGGTTTAATAATGTTGCAATAATAATAAGTATAAAGCCAAATTTCGACTCCGGGGTTATCTAAATAAAGCCTCCGTCTCTGGACTCGTAGTTGAGTTGTTGCGGATGAAATAAAAAGGATAACCCCTAAATCATGCGAAATTAGAACCTTAATGTGGACCTTATTCTCACCATATCGTCTCTTTAGGAAAGGATTTCAAACTAATTGTGGTCTAAACCGGGTTTACTTTATATTAATAAGGGCATAATTTATTTGTCACCAATAATAATAATAATAAAATCTTTAGAGGAATTTAGGAATAATGGGAGCGAAAAGTTAAGTTTATACTTACACAATTAGCATTTATGAGTAGTGTTAGCATCTAATCTTATATTTAACTGTGATTTCGTTTTAAGCTTAGTTTGGGGATTGTGAAAATCAAGGATGACGAACTCCCGTTCTTAAAGCCTTTTAAATAATGTTATTTAATTCTTATCTTAGTTTTTATCTTTTATTGAATAAGTGGTTAAAACGGGGGCGCTTTCGAAATAAATGATTTTTGAACCTTCTTAATGGACCTTTTCTGTTCTTGTTTGATTGTGAGGGGTCATAATTTAAAAGGGGATTTAATTATTTATTTTCGGGCGTGTTTTATTTACATTGCGTGTGGGACCAGCAATGGCTTAGTGTGGGGGAATTTTGATATGTGCTAAAACACACATCATTTGTACCCCGGAAAATGCTAATAAACGGACTAAAACACTAAAATATGGATAAATATGTTGCAAATATGTTTGTATTGTGTTTTTATGTCTTACAGGTACAAAGGATTGAAAACAAAGCAAAAACGGTAATTTTCGGGTGACTTTCGACGACGTTTTCACGTTTATCGAGGTCAAAACGAAGTCGTTAATATTCCTCGATCACACCATTGGAAAGAGCACGAAATTACGAGTCCAACGGTACCGGCCTTTCATATGTGAACCTTTTTATTTTGATCCTTTTTCGTCCCTGTTTGAACCTTTAATTATATTGAACCTGGACCAAATAGAAGAAGGGTTATAGTTTATTTTTTACACATTATTACTAGAACTATGCTCTAGCCCAACGGCTAGAGCCATATGCTTCTATATCAAAGGTCCCTAGTTCGAAACCTGCAGAGGGGTTTATCCCCCTCACGACCCGACCCGGCCCACGACCCAGACCCGACCCGAACTTGACCCGATCCAGACCCGGCCCAATACCCGACCTGACCCGGCCCAAGACCTGACCCGGCCCACCAGTTGACTGACCATCAACCACCGTTGACCGGTGGTCCAGCGGTGGTCCGACGGTGGTCCGCCGCCGTTGACCGTCGTTGACCGCCGCCATTGGGCGGTGGTCCGGCGGCGTTGACCGCCGTTGACCGGTGGTCCGGTGGCGGCTGACCGGACGGTGACGGAACAGTACCTACGCCACGTGGCACCACTCAGGTGGTGACACGTGGCAAACTAATCATTGTATGCAGGCGTGGCAGGTACGAGGTACGAGGTGGCAGTTATGTCAGTACGAGGTACTGTTCCAGTGGCGGCTGACCAATCAGAGTGTGACACGTGGCACTCTGCGCGTGTCAGTACGAGGTAGGCATGTGTCAGTACGAGGTCAGACTATGGCAATAATGAGGCAGTTGGTGGAGCGCAAAAAGACCAAAATACCCCTAGATCCAGCAATATGAGTGGATGGAGGCCTAAAATAACGAAAATACCCCCACCTACTTTGGGCTATATAATGAAGCACGCATCAGCAGCTCAAGGGTGTTAGAATAGAGATAGAAAATAGAGTTAGAGAGTAGTATTTAATTTAGTAGTAGTGTAATTTAGTTTAGCTTATTGTAAAAGCTTTTATAGCTTAATTAGCTTATTGTAATCATCACTTTTTAGCTTATTAATGAAGATGTTTTGAAGATTGAAGTGCTTATTGTCTTATGGCTTATTCTTTTTCTAATCCTCTATTTTCTTTTCTTTTCTTTTTAAGCTAATTATGGCTTA
>BQNB010010055.1:26365-79370 GCA_026074375.1 Tanacetum coccineum
AACATGCTCCCAATGTAGTACCCTCAATGACCAACCTAGCATCCAATGTTGTACCGTTAGTTCTCAAATTAGCGTCCTATGTTGTACACTCAATGACCAAACTCTCTTGTTTCTTCATCTCACTTACCTTTAACCGTTTTTCAATCTCTTTTATTGCTTGAACTTCTTTCTCTTTCATCCGTAATTCATTATATTTAAGTACTCTTTCATTAATAAGCTTGTCAAGTTCATCCAGATACTAGAGTAATATACGTCTGTAAGTTTCAGGTTCCCAGCCCGTATAGGCTTTGAAGTGCTTTTTCCAGCATTTAATTTGAAAATCAAAGCAAACCCACCTTCTTACGAGTCAAAAAAATTCCTTAAACTTAGTTCTTAGTAACTTAAGACAGGATTTTGGATTTGATGAGTGAAGAATCTTTCTTTCAAGTTGCCATTGGAGTTGATTCAAATTATGGTATATCTTTACTCTGAAAGTCTCATACTCTTCTTAAAGTAGTATTCAAAATGCAGTTTTATATAGACTTCACAATGCTACCGCCACTAAAAACCTAGTATTCTAAATAAATTCAAAGTGTTTCCATGAGCTTTGTAAATCCAGCCAAGCATTTTTTGATGTAGATCCCTACCATTGCAATCTGTTTGTCAAGTCTCTCTCTTTCAAATTTGAACTTGATGATTCCATTGAATTCCGATGTTTGAAATTGATTTGTGGATCTTTTCGATGATTAATGAAGGTTTGTGGGTTTCAAAAGTTAACCCATGATTTTCCCTCAAAAAATAATTTCAAAATTTTATTTCGCTAAAATTGAAATTATCTTTAAATCTATTCGAACGCAAGAAAAAAATTTGAAAATTTAAAATTTTGCCGTCAATTTTGAACCGTAAAAATTTGAATTTCCTTCCAAAAATTTAAATTCTAGCCCAAAATTTTCACTGTTATACCAAAATTTGATTTTGACATAAAAATCAGCTATAAAGTGTGCTGGAAAAAATAAATGTTACTCAAGTTTTCCTGCCAAAAACATAGAACCTATCAAAGTAAGTTTTGTCATCAGGATTAACAGTCACTCCCAACTTTATAATGGACCCAGGATTGGAATCTAAAATTACTTTTCCCTAAGATCTAGCATATCATAATGTTCACCAACTATTTTTTTCATACTTTGTCAATGCATATTTCTTAGTATGTGTACACTGATAGGGGTTGACCTTACACTTATACTCTTTCATTACTAAGTCAGCTATATCACACAACCTAATATTTTGGTTAGCCCTAATATTATCACCAAAGACTTTTGCAATCCACTTATAGTTGATCAATGAGCCATAGTTTAAATTCCTAACACATGCATGCTCATATTCTAATGATATGCATTGAAATTTTTTTTCCTTACTCATCTACCTTGCATAACATCTCCAATGACTTGTAGGCAAATCATCCCTACTAGCACTAGGATACCTACTCTACTTTCTTTATTTACCTTTCTCAGGAACAAACAACCTAGGTGGTCTTTGTCCACACTTTGCTACCACCCTCTGTCCAGAACTCCTCTCATACCACAATGAGAAACTATTTGCTAGAGCATAGTAGGTTAGGCACTCTTTGAACTGGTCAACAGTTACATACTTTTCACCAACCTGCAATTAAAAGATAAATATGTGTTAATAAACATCATTTATAAACAAAAAAAAGTAAACAAATTAAACTTCATATGCTTTTACCTTTGGTTTCCTTAGTCTCCAGTGTGTAGTTTCATCATATATTAGATACTTGTCCACATGTTTTTCAACAAAAGGATCTGACCAGGACTAACACACACAAAACCAACCACTAACACCACCACACCACATCAGGTTTTCCATTCCTTATCAGCAGTCTTAAAGACTATTCAATAGTTTTTCATGTAATATCATGTTCCTTAAAGTCTCACCTGTATCATTATCCGGTAGGCATATTGTTTTTTCAGCATTTGGCTATTCTTACGAATTGGTTGTCTTTGCTTTAGCCTTTGCCTCTTTTTTTGCTTTCCATCCTTATCTTATAAGTTCATCAATTCTTCTTCACTAGGACTAAGATAGTCAACTGACTTATTTGACTGATAGTCACTATCATCATCATGTCATTCTACCTTCAGAGTCACATTGTTCAACCGTAATTCTCCTAGATTCAACAACCTCTATTGCATCTTTACTAACCTTCTCTTTGCCCTTGTCTATAGTACTAGTCCTAGATTCAACACCCTATGTTGCATCTATGCCCTTGTCTTTATTGCTAGTACTAGTACTAGTTTCAACACCCTTCAGTTTTTTTGGACACTGAGAAGACCCAACACCCCCCCTCCCCAACCATCCACCCTCCCCCCCCACCCCCCTCCCCCCCCATGTTGTTCAACCTCCATCTCAGCCCAATCAACCATCTCATCTATGGTAAAGTCATTGCAATACCTCTTTTTAAGAGGGCATATTTTCTTTAAAACTTCAGCATCCATCTCATTTGTAATAGCTTGACTTAAATACTCTGAAAGATTCATATCTAAGTGATCAAGATAAATATTAAGCCTACCAAATGTCTCTTCAACATCAAACATGTAAGATAATGACCTATCCTCACTAACCCTAACTAAACGCCTTTCTAAGTCATGATTTGGTACTTGGTAATACAAACCTTGAAAGTAGTTGCCACATTTTTCTTCTAAATATTCAGCAAACTGTTCATAAGGCATCCTTTGAACAGCCATTTCAAGGATGACACCATCAACATACGTTAAAGGAAAATGGGTAAAGTAACCATCATTATTAACATCAAAACAATGCAGGTCGGTCCCAGAGATCCAACTGTTAGATTATTGAAAAAAATAGGGTTCTTGAATAAATAAATTAGGGAAAACTAACCAGAAACAAATTAAAGAAAAAGTAAGAAATTTTGACATACCTAATGACATAAATTAGGGTTCTTGTAATATCTGTGAATTATGTAATTTCAAGAACTAATGATTGTTTGAATTAGGATTCTTATAGTGATTGTGAATTTTGTGAGATTTGATCATGTTAGTTGAAGTGTTGTAAGAAGTGATGATCCAAACCTGGTAATTTGATTATTGACAAAACAAATCCCCCAAAGTGTAAAACGGAAAATTTATAAAGGAAAACAAGAAAAAGTGGCTAATTCAAGTGCCACGTCAAATTACTTCTGTTGGAGGGTTACAATAGGAAGATTAGCAAAGTATTTATATTATATAGAAAAATTAAAAGTTCATAGCATACAAAAGTAAAACATAAAAACTTTGATGCTTTTTCAGACCATTTGCCCAAAATTAAATAAAGAAAAAGATCAAGATCAAGATCACAAGCGCATGATTGGAACTATAGCTTAACAATTACAATAACAAGACTGAAGTTCAAGACAAAGACAATCAAGATCAAAGATCAAGACCACTAAGAGTCATCATTTTGATTAGATGAATGATCACATGTTGGGCCATTTCAGTGCCCAATGATCTTCGTCTTTGGATTTGAATAGAAAAACATCATAAGTGTAATATCCTTAAACAAAATCAAGCCATTGAATGAATAGTCATTCAGTGAGTTATCTACAAGATTGTTCAACCTGAATCTGAGAAGAAAGATTTACCATTCAGTAAGGTGGTACTTTTTGAATGAAGTCCCTGAACAAAAAAAGAAGGTAATGGTTTCATTGCGCTATGAAAATAAGCTCACTAAACCCCATCGATCTCCTCAACAGTTGAAGTAACTTGAAAACTTAGAAAATGTCTAAGTAACTAAAGAAAAGGCAGGGTTTTTACAAAAGGGATTTATCTTTAGGAATGACTACTTTTATAGTTGGTATAAAAGTACAAATAGTACATCATTCACAAAAGTAACACCTCCTAGTACCTAGTATGACAGACATTAAATAGTATCCCAACCACTCATTTGATAACTGACACGTGTAATTAGGAACCAGTAGTAAAGCCTAATTCCTTAGCCTATATACAAAAAAAATTGTAAAGGAGTAAAAATAAGTTTTATGCACTTAATGTAAATCATTCACAAAACAGATTTTACTCCTCCATAGCTAATTCCTAGAGTTAGCATAGTTGCAATCTAAAGTATAAATGTTGATTATACTTTTGATCTAGAGATGAGATCATACACTTAAATTGTCATTCAATCCCGATTGTTATTCAACAAACAACCGGGTAGAATATTTTGATATATATCTAATTAGAATTAAACGTTAAAAAATATTGTGTCATTTATCTTTATGTTTAAATTTCTTATTCATTACATTGCTAATACATGGTAGTAATACAAGTTAACAATCTAGTTAAGTTGTGTTAGTTAAAAAGGAACAACATCACCGCTTATGGAGAGATTGTTAGCATTGTTAGCTTATGTGAAGTGATGATCATTTATGATTCCATGAGTCTTGTAATAGTTTCACCATGTAATAGTTAGTCTCGGGTTTAACGCGCTTAGGATTTAGGCTAATATTTCTTGAGTTATAGGCCTAACCTATTACCAAAGCCTAACAAAGCCAATAACAGCCCATTAGAGGCCATATGTGGCCGACCCAACCCTTCTAGGGTTACATGAGCTTTTTAGAATAAATATAACCCTCTCCTAATGTGAAGAAGGTGTGTAGTTATTTCTTATCTTCCTTGTATCAAAAATTATCTCTCTCTCTTCATTATATATAAGAGGAGGCATGCCACATATTAATTCCACATGACATCCCATAATGCCATGTCATAAATCCATGTTATCATGCAAGCCATGTCATCACTATTTATCATAATGTTTTTAATATTTATCATAAATTTTTGTTTTTTATAAAAATTATGTCTATTGCAAGATTTAAACCTGGGTTTGCTAATTTACAAACAAGCACCCCAATCAATAGAGCAAGCCAGAAGTTATGATATATGATGAAAATCAATTATGTCATGCTTTAAAAAAAATTCTGAGATAAATTTGGAAAATATTTAGAAAAGATATATGAACATGTATCTATTATGTATATCGCACCCCAACGTATGTATCTTCTTCTCCAAACCCTAAAACTACGTAAATTAGGTATGCATCTTATTCTGAAAACCCTAATGAAGAAAATATGTTCTCTTGGCTGACGACTAATGGTTTGGTATCTCAATGTTCCATCTTTTGTTTAACCTATAACATGCATGCTTGTATATTTTGGAATTCATTCTCTTTGATCTTAAGTGCAGTTATTATAGTTTTTGTTTACTAATAAATAACTTGAATAATATAATAATTAAAACATTATAATACTAGTAAATTATTACTAATTATAATTGTCTAATAATCAAATCTGACTAATAATAATATAATGTCATTAATCAAGTTGTTTTAAGTTGAATAATATAATGTTGATTAGTAATGTTTTATAATAATAGTGTGTACTGGTAAAAGGATAGAAGGGAACAAGCTGGAGTTTCCCTAGAGGGAAAAAGAATAAAGAGGAGGAAGATGATGCTTGTGCTATCAAAGAGGTATATATCAGCTTTTATTTATGCGTTTAAAATTACTTTTCTCGTGAGTTGGAACTCTATCTCTACCCCATAAAAGTTGATTACTAACTTTACCAAGACCTCACTATTTAACTTGAAATGTTATTTTCTTGTATGATATCTACGTTACGTACTTGTGATTCCATGGTGTGATAGCTTTTAATTAAGATTGTTGTTTTGGCTACAGGTTCTTGAAGAAACATGATTTAATGTATCAATACTTATTAATAAAGATGAGTATATCGAAATGATATTTGGGCCACATAGGTTGCGGCTTTACATAGTTGGAGGTGTGAAAGATGATACAACCTTTGCCCCATAAACCAAGAAGGAGAGTATTGTAAGTCATCTATGGTAATCTCTGTGTTTGTAATCTGCTGTTTTACTACTTTACAATATGTTGCCAAGAGTTATAGAAAATGTTACTGCAAGGAAGAAATAGAGGAGTGAAATGAAGAGTTGTCTTATCATAATCTGGTGAATGATTGTGTGCTTAGGCACCTAGCTTCAGTAGGCTAATTTTTAATCCATGTTCTTAGATCTTAAATGACGTGATTGAATTGGTCTCGGTACTTGTGTCGTTGCTACCAAGACATTGATAAGAATATGGAAATGCTATCGTGTATTAATTTTTTCCATTTGTCACATATGTTGAATGTTACTACTTAATTAAATTATATGGCTATTGTCTCATCGTTTCTTTAGTTAAGCTGATTGGGTTGGTTAGATTTTTGCTTACGTTCAAGGTGGAAAATGGTGAGTTGCGTAGGGATCTAGAGCTTGTTTCTGATTTGTAGGTCAAATATGGTGGTATAATATACAATGCTAATGTAATTAGTTCTCTTTGATCTTTCAAGTTTCATGTTTTAACTTGAAAATCAAGGTTGCTTATTTGAAATAAAGAAGTTGTTATGGTGATATTTCATCTTTTAGAGGACACATGAGTATCCACATGAGGATAACATGTATATTAATAACATTATCTAATTATGTTCTCTACAATTCTTATACTTTGCACTCGTATATAGAGGGGTGTTTGTTGATGTTGTCTACATTAAAGATGTGTTTGGTAACTGGAATAAAGGAGTGTTTGGCTGGACAAGATTTGATATTATCGCCAATAAAATGAAGTCCATCTTTGCTTTTATGTCTGGAATAAATTTGCTTGTTGATATGTATTCAATTTATGAAACATGCTTTATGTAAGATCATAATTCCATCACATGAGTAAGACAATCTGTTCATTTCCATTTCTCATATGATTGTCTTGATTTTACTGTATGGTATAACATTCTTACTAACTTATATAGAAATTCTAAAATTCAATAAGGGAAAGGATTAGGCAACATGGCAGGTTAATAAAGGAAGTCTTTCAGAGAAGAGAGCTAGAAGGTAGTTTCATCTTATTGATGTTATTGTATACGAGTTAGGAGATTGTATGAATTCGAATTATATTAGCGACTTTAGATACGTTTAACCCGTGCAAGTTTGCCATTCTTTTATTTGACCCATTAGAGTGGAAACATAACCAAAACAACCAATAAATTAGCAAATGGTTTGAAATTTCCATGTTTTGTTTACAGGCTTCATAGAAATTTATATATTGGTACGAGGCATCACTTGATGTGTTTTTTGTCGTTAACCTCTTTTGCATATTTCCATGTTTCTATATTTGTAGTCGTTAACTATCTATTGATGTGTTTTCTGGTCGTTAACCTCTTTTGCAAGGACACGGTGGCAGGCTTGAACACAATGAAGCATATTGTGGTTTGTGTTTTGGTGCACAAGTGGTATGACTTCACTAACTATACTCTGTTATATATTGTTGGTTTTCTGTCTGATGTTAGCAACCATATGCCTTTTTTTGCAAACACGAGAGGATTAAGACGGTAGCTTTGACTAACTTTAATACCCAGCGGTTGCAGATTATATTGGAAAAAGGCATCCCAATTGTAAGCAATTAGGCAATTAAGTGTAATACTCTACTTCATGTTTAACATGATTTACTAATATAGATGAGGCTCAAGTTACTTCCATCCTACTTATTTAGTTTTACATATGCCAAAGAAGCACTTCGTGTATTTTTATTAATGGTTGCTCAAACAACACTGAATAAAACAAGGACGCTTTTAGCCACAAAAATAAGAGAATATAATAGAATTACCAACATCTAGAAAGAAACAACATCTTATAATATAACAAGCCAACATTGAAACTATTGCACAACAACTTCTCACTTCTCTTTATTGCTTTTCAACAGATTTTACTTGATTCTTTGATATCATAATACAGTAGCTGACATAAATTATTAGTCCAAGTTAATTTTATTCTTTACATGTATGTCAAATTTCTCTTTGACAATGGCGCACTTTTGTTGACTATTAGACGATGTTGGCTTTACACTTTCTACTTATAGGTTGGATTAGAAGCCTTATAGTAGATTACATGGTACCTCTTATGGTCCTTGTGTAGACTGCCATGTCTTATCCACCAGCTCGAAGTGCCTGATCGGAATTATATGACATATTTCTAGCCCAAACATGTGGTCTCCTGGTGCATACGAGAACTAGACCATTATCAAGGTAAAACATCATTTGATATTATAATTTATTTCTTATTCACTACTATCCTACTAAATTTGGATAAAAGACAAACACTAAACGATATGAAAGGTATGTTGGATGTCCCTATTCTCTTCATATTGGGAGCATTCGTTCTAGCTATAATGATCGGAGTTTACCTTAGATTTTGAATATCAATTGTTCTTTAGTGAATACGGTTTGTAGTAGCGTGTCCTGATGTCATGTCCCTACTGATTGCTTGGATTTGACCGATATAATATGTTAGTGTAAGGGTAGCTATTTCAGTAAGCAAAATGTTAAGTAATTTATAAATATTGTGTGTCTACTAGTGAGTATGACTAACAAAATAATTTCTTAGTTTGCAATAGGATACAACCTATGTGGCTGTCGCTTCTCTTGTAAATAGCATCGTCTCAGATTCAGATGTGGAACTGAAATGTCTAGAGCTAAAAATTCTATTTAGTATCCTTTTCTTACTATATATGTGCTGATCAGAGAAAATATATTCACATCTCACGGTTCTTATCCAGCTCTTACGGATTTCTAGGATACCTAAAGGGTCACCTGTTATTGTTGTTGTTGTTGTTTTGGTTCTTCTGTGTGTCAGAGCTTTGGTTCCTGTTAGTTAGCTCATTTTTGTGGTTAGCAGGTCTCAATCACAAGAATATAAAATGGAAGATATCTTTGAACGGTTGCTAAAAACTTTGGAATATTAATGGCAATTACAGGTGATACGATATCTTAATTTTTTTTATAGGTTATATGTATAATTCAGTTTCATCTTTATAACATGACATGGTATTTTATTATGTTTCTTTCACATTGTGTAGCACCAGAATGTCAATTGAAGAAGGTGGTTACTAATAATTTTTGACGCAATGCCAAACACCCCTTAAGCTCATATAACTCACTTTTAAAAACTTTTGCTTGATTTTAGGACAAGGAGGAGATAAATGCACCCTCTTGGGAGAAAAAGATAACCTACATACTTTCTTATTAGGCCGAAAATCAGCGTCCTTGGAATGGTGTGGATGAGGACAACATTCCTTGTAGACCACATTATTATCTCAAGGTATTTGTCTCTCATATATTGTAATAGCTGAAAAGGTTTATTTGGTTTTCTTAGACCTTCTACCTGATATTTCCTTAGGACCCAAAGCTTGACGGCAATGCAGGGACATCTCCTATACAACTAGATATTGAACAAAAAACTTAGCAGCCACTCTTATGAGCTCATTTAATTATTACGAAAAGATATTCAAGAACAATTGCTGTTAGAAATATATCCTCTTGGAATGTGCAGGTAGTTATGGTTCATGAATGTTGCATTATTGATCTTGACTGTTGATCCTACTTGAATAGATCTTGAAGTCCTTAGCTAGTGTAAGGTTTAGTTATGCAAGATAAATCTTACACAACTATGATAGAAACTTTGTTTGATAATACTAAAGATTATGCAGAATCTAATCTTTAATATAAGAAGAATTCTTCAATGAAACAATAGTTCTAATGAACACACAGATTAACAAACTAAAGCTTTAATATATTAATACGAATACTCTAACTAGTATTAGGGTTACAAAACCTTGAAGCTATAACAAATCTATGAATGACTCATTTTTTAATACATAGAACTCTATACCCTAGGACCTCCTTTTATACACCAAGGAGTCCTAGTCGATTTACAATATATTACAAAAACTTAGAATATTCTTAAAGATCTATTCTATAAATAACAATCCTTATCAACTAAGTAATCCTGATCTTTAAGCAATCTTTATCCTCTCTGAACAGTCTTTATCCTTTCAGCAGTTGTAATCTTTTAGTAGTTATAATCTTTCAGCAGTTGTAACTTTGTACCAATAGCATTAACTCTGAACACTAGCAGTTGTAACTTATACACCAGCAGCATTAACTGTGTATAAGCAGTAGTAACTACTTAGAATATTTTCTTCAATCTTCACCAACAGTACTAACTTTACTCTAGCAGTACTAACATATACTAGCTGTACTAAGTTACACTACCAGTAGTAACTAGCAGTAGTAAGATACACTAGCAGTAGTAACTTACATTACCAGTAGAAACTAGCAGTAATAACTACTTAGCATATTTTTCATTAAGATTACTAACAACACTAATTTATGCTTAGTAGCAGTAACTAATACCTTAATAGCAGTAACTCTAAGATCATCAAGAAGTCTTTTAATCCCAACAATCCTCCCCTAAACTTGATATTTATCTTCAAAATCATCAAGTTTCTTCATTAAAAGCTTCATCAATCATCAGGAGGATGCTTCCAAACACTTCATTGATTCTTGAGTTGCTTTGTGATGAGCTTAAGAAGCTGATAACACATTTCATTCAAATGATCAGCTTGCAGCTTCTTATTCAGCATATCTGTGATTGTAGCAGGTGTAAGGGGATATCTCTTCTCTACCAACATAAAGACATGCAGATTTTGAAACCTCATAAAGTGTACTCCACAGGAATTAAATAGCTTCCAAACCAACACTTTGCTTTCCCGTAGATTCCTCCACACTGCATCTTCTATATGATGTTCAAACATTGTCTTTAGATCACCCCATAACACTCTCTCATAGCCCTCCTCTGGCCTTGTATACCCATGCTTATCTTTAACCAATTTCCACAGAGTTTCCAAATCTTCCTTGTCAATCTTCTAAGCATCTAAATGAAGGCTAAGTACCTCCTTGAACTTCCATCAGCTCTTATAATTTGATAGTAACTGATCTTTCCTTCTTTAACAATCTTCAGTCAACAATTCTTGGAGGTTTAGTAGCTAAAGGTATAACATCAACTACTATTTCCTCTTCATTAGGAATGACATTCATTAAACTTTGAAGTTCAGCTCTTTCTTGATCATCATACATCTTTTGCTTCATGGCAGAATCTTGTTGAGGCTCATCTCCTGCTCCCTTTGAACTAATTTCTTCCATTACTTCTGATTTCCTGTAAGTTTCTTCCAATAGTGCCTTCCACTAACTATGTTCTGAAGTCAATAAAGGTGTTTACCCTTTTGAAAGCTTTGTCAAATAATTCTTGAATATTAGCAAAGGACTTGTTCTTTAAGTCTTTGGGCTTCCATCCTGCCATATTCTTTAGGTAAGTACACATAGCACTCCTTTGTTAAGCTCTTGTAGGAGGTCTATTTCTCTTTTCTTCTGCCCTTTTAGCAACAAAGTGCTTCTTTCTTTTCTCCAAGAGTTGTACAAAAAAGTAGACTTCTCTTCAATTGTTAACTCCTGTTGCTCTTGTGCTTGCAATCTTTCAGCTAGTTGATAGTCAGCATCTATCTTTGCTTGAATGTCATCCCAAGCAATGTTGGCTTCTTCTACTTGTTGAGCTTTCTCCCTTGCAAGCCTATCTTCTTCATCAAACTTTGCTTGTAGCCTTAAAGCTTCTTCTTCATCAAACTTAATCTGATCTTTCTTCTTCAAAGGCTTATCTGGTTCTATCATCTTTGCTTTACCCTTATCCTTTGAACCTTGACCCTTAACCTGTGATGGTAGTTGTAAAGATATTGTTGGAGTTGATTCACTTGGCTCTTGCATAACAACCCCTTTTGTATTGGGTCTTGCACTCTTTAACTCTGCCAGTGTTTGAGCCAAAGTAAGTTCAACATTAGTTATTATAGCAGCACTAACTGGAATTGTAACAGCATCAGTCACAACAACTGCTTCCTCAACAATACTTATCTTCTCACCAACTTTATCAGTAACTTCACTTTCAACAACCACCTCATCACCATCTAAGTCATTTACCCTAAACATATCTTCATCTCCATACCTCCCCTGAGTTTCATCAACTAATGTAATCTCTGCATCTTTATCAATGTCATCAATTTTCCTCCCCTGTTTGGATGCATCCTCTTGATCACTCAAACTAGCTTCTTCAGAGGAAACTACTCTTGCAGATCTACCAACCCTGTATAATCTTTTGAGCTTATGAGTTCTTGACCCTCCTTTCTTCTCTAACTTCTTGACTCTCTTCTTTAAACTTGTAATCTCCTGAGCTTGAGCAGTCTTTGTGTTCTCCAGGTCAAGCATTCTTTGTTGCAATTTGGTACAAAAATCCATCAATTCCTTAAGTTGCATACTAGGCTCCTCATGGACAGCCTCATCTACTATATTTGTAGGATCACTAAGAACACTAGACTGAGGTGTCCTTCTCCTTAGGCCTCCTAGATTTTTTTTGAGGTTGAGATGATGAAGGTTGAGTAATGATGGGTGTGTGATGGGGATCTATTGGCATTGATGAACCTTTACCCATTTCTTCTTGAGCTTGAACCACCATGTATGGAAATAATGATGTTTCCTTCCAGAAAAGTCTTTCCTTGCCTTCTCATGTTAGCAAAAATCTTCTTTGTGTGAGAGGGTGTAACATAAATCCTTTTGTGACTTGACATCCCCTCCAATTGATTATTCAAAAAGACTTGTATAAACCTTGGATACATCAAGAATTTACCAGCATTATCCAAGTTCTTCACCATGCTTTCAAAAATATACTTAGAAAAGTTGAACGTTTGGTTTGTGGCTAAACAGATAATTACAGAAGCCATAGTGCTACTAAATTCATTCCATGCAGTAGTCTTAGCACTTAGGCATTGCAGAATAGTATGAATAAGAAATTTCCATTAGGGGGAGAAGAATGCCTTATAAAAAAGTTAGCTTCTGAGAAAGTTTTTCATACCCCATTCTTGTGAGTTCTTCAAAAATTGTGGCATTAGGCAAGCAATTTGTACCTTCCTCATCATCCAATTGAAGGTCTCTTCTAACAGATGCTTCAGTAACAACTATCTTCTTCCCATCCACTAGGGCTTGTAACTGTTGTTCCCCACTGACCGTTTTCACCTTGACAGTAGCCTAAAATTGTTCAATACACGAAGTATATATAGTGGGATTAACGGTTAATGCATATCTTATAGAACTAGCATTCAGAAAATCAACAACTTGTTCAAACCCCTTACTTTCAGCAGGTTTAGCCAAAAATGCGACTAAATTATGAGTATCAGCAAACTGTAGGGTCGTCATTGTGTTGGGTTTTGATGATGAATGATGAAATTGAGTTAGGGTTTGTGATTAGAGAGTATATGATTGAATGAAATCGATTAAATGAGTGAATGAAACCCTTAATCGAAGTATTTATGAAACTACCCTCAACAGCATTAACGTTCACCAGCAGTTGTAAGTTATGCCTAGCAGCATTAACTTTCAACAACAGTAGTAAGTTTATGCCTAGCAGCATTAACTTTCCCTAGCAGCAGTAAGTTTATGCCTAGCAGCATTAACTTTCCCTAGCAGCAGTAAGTTTATGCCTAGCAGCATTAACTTTCTACTCCATTCTAAATCACTTTATGCCATCATCAAATTAACAATTTAGCTTCATGATATCTTTTGTCCTGTTGGTAAACAACTATCTGTTTTGTTTAGATTCTCACCACTAATCTCTCAATTCTTTTTTACTTCACAATTCTCATTCTGTTTTTTTAAATAACTCTCTTTCTGTTTTTATTCTCCACCACTTCTCTCAATTCTTTTTTCTTTACCAGCAACTCTATCTGTTTTATCTTATACACATCTCTCTTTCTTTTTTGATTTCGCTTCATATTCTCTCAATTCCTTTTACTTACAATCTCACGATTCTGTCTGTTTTTTATCACACACATCTCTTCTCTTTTCTGTTTTTTAACTCACAAATTCTCTCAATTCTTGTACGCACGAAATAACCATCTGTTTTATCACACCACTCTCTTCTGTTTTTATTCCTTAACCATTTCATAATCAAGAACTTTAAAGATTAAGCATCCAATAATAAAGCAATCAATATATTGACATCTACTTAGATCCAAATGATTTTGTAACAAATCTGCAACATTCTTGTCATATGTTTCTTGACATCATTGAAGGAGCTTCGTTCATTGAATCTCTGATAAAGTGATGTCTAGATCTTAATGTGCTTTGTTTTTTAATGATAAACAGGGGTCGTTAACTATGCATATAAGAGTACTCTTATTATCATTATTAGATCTGTTGTATCATAAAGTTATACCCATAAATCAAGCAATTAATTTTGAATCCAAAGCACTTTGGCCACAACGAACTTGAAGCAGACTACATATTCAGCCCTCCTTATGGAAGTAGCAACCACAGCTTGCTTCTTGCACCTGCTATGAAATCTATCTACACCCTAAGGAATTGGACAACCTCCTGTTGTGACTTCCTATCTAATAAGGCTTGTCCCAGCATAATCACTACAAGACTGTATGCGACGATCAAATCAAAGGTGAAGTCTTTTGATACCAAGGCCCAATTTAGGACACCTTTTAAGTTCTAAAAAATATTTTCAAAGCATGAAGATGTGAACATTCTTTGGTTACTAGTATCTTGTGACAAGTACACACTCGCAAACAAAATATCAAGGTCTTCATGACTGTAAGAATAAGATACACCAAACTGAATCCAATCATTGAATCTAGATAAATGAACATAACCACTTCTTTACCATCTTCATCCTTGAGCACATCCTATTGAGTTTCCATATGGTGCTTTGTTGTCTTGACATCAAAAAACCAAATTTCCTTTAAAATCGCTGTCCCACATACTTGATCTTGACTGTTAAAAAATCCATTTCCTTTGCTTTTACACTTTGCAGTCCTAAGAAGAACTGTGAGTTCACCCATAGAGACTCATCTGAAACTTTCTTATGACATCATTTTCCTCAAACTCATGTGCATAATGACGTCTTTAGTAGATGCCAAAAATGATATCATCTACATATCACTAGAACTCTACAGAATACAACCGTCTATTTCCCTTCCTGATAGACAAGTCTTATCTAAACCTTGTTCTCTCTAAACCCATTAGTCCAACAAATAATTGACACGGTTCACACCAAGCTCTGGGTGCTTGATGTAGTCCATAAAGTGTCTTTTTTCTACTTTGTATAACCTAATCTGAGGATGTATTTGGATCATCAATCCTAATGGTTTGACAAACAGAGACTTCTGCTTCAATCTTACCATAAAAGAAAAGCACTCTTGACAGTCCATTTGGTACAAAACGCACTCACAAGTCTTTAAAATGCAGGCATAGGCATAGAATACCTAATGGCTCAATTCTAGTCAATCTATGCAACAAGGTCAAAGAACTTCATCATAGTCAAATCCCCTTTTTTCTTAGTGTGTACCATTAAGCAACCAACCTTGCTTTGTTCTCCTTACGATATAAATGCCTCTTTCATCCTTATTGTCCTGTAAATAACGCAACATACCCATTTGAGTCCAAGTAGCCCTTTGAGCCATTATGATAAATCCACAAATGTCGCAAAACTCTTTTTTCTAATTTGAATTGTATACAGCGCATCCTGTGACAACTGTCATCTTGAGCAAGTATCAAAACCGGTTTGGGTAATTGACTTGAGCTTCATTATCTGTTTTAATAATTATGTATTTATGTGTACGTATTTAAATAATAAGAATTCATGAGAATAGAAAATTAAGTTCAAAAATTTAGTTTGATAGATTTTAGTAAAATAAGATTAGGAATAAATATATTTAGGACAATGAATTTAATTTGTAATTTAATTAAAGCTAGTTTCTAATTTTAAAAGGTTTATAAAATACAAAATTCAAGGTTATCTTATGTAAATAATAATCAATAAAAAGAATAATAAATAAATAGAAAAGAAAGAACGATCGTTTAGGTGGAAAAGAGAGGAAAATAAAACCTCATTTTTAGTCCAACTTACAATTCTAATTAGTAATTTATCCAATCTTTTTGGGCAAACACTATAAATAGCAAACCCCGTCCTCCCAATTTTTTTATAATATAGTCAACCAAGAAAGAAGAAGAAGAAAAAAAAGTTTTTTTTATCAAGATTCAAGTTGGTGATCTTGTGTATCAGGATCAATTTTACGGTATTGTTAATAGCAACCCTAAACTATTTTAATTCTCTTTAATTATTCTTTAACAATTTTGAGGATAGACTAGGTTATACACAGATCTATAAAATTAGGGTTTTTGATCTTTAAAATAGGTTTTGGTAGTAGGATGATTGGTGATGTTAACAAGTGTAAATTAGAGTTTAGGTTTGTAAATTCTGAATTCTAAAAGCTTGCATTTTGAAAGTCATCTTGTACTGAATCATAACTCGATATAAAAACATAGCAATCATCAAGTTTCTTGCAGCCTAAATAAGTCATTAGAGTTTAAGATTTTCAAAAAAGATAGCCCGAAAAGGTTTTGAGTGAAGTTTAGTCAAATTATTTTCGCAAGAAAAGTTGTTAAAACAGTAAATTTGTGTCTGTTTTGGGTCTGATTTCGGGGAGTACAACCCCTACTTAAAAGGTAAATTTGGGTTAGAAAAAAATCGTAAGTCATATTTTAGGTGTCTATTAACTCCAGTTCAAAGGGCTAACGCAAATATATTTTCTAAGTATTTTTAAGGACGTCAATCTTTTTGGTGTGCGTTCAGATCCGAATCTAAGCACTTTGTAATGATAATTTTTTATAAAATAGTTCTACTTACTATTATTTTTTTTTAAATAACAGTAGCTCACAACACATTGGGAGCTAGAAATGGTAAGTGAGAACCATCAATTAGTTTGTTTTTGGGATTATTTCATTTTGGGCCTAAAGGACTACAAACTTCAGCCAAAAATTATAAAAGTAAAGTTAATATATAAAGTCATATAATATAGTAAATGATTGGGAGATGTACTTAAAGGATTATAAACTTAGTATAAGGTTTAGAAGTTGATTGTTACATTGTCTTGGGCATTTAGCCTAACCGAGTGGTAACTTTGTTCTTTGTTACAGTTTAGATTGTGTGCGCAAGATGTTGTCAAGTACTGAACTTCAGGTGAAGTTTCAAGTCCCATTTATTATGTTTATCTTGGGATGGAGAGATGTAAATATGTTTTGAAATATCTTGATTGCTGTGATAATATGGTGTTTAAGTGACACATTCGACATTTAATAGCTATTATATGTAGTGTTACATGGTGTATGATGTTGCAATTGTTCTTCGCCTACTATAACAAGTAGTTTTCCTACTTGGTGTGGGTATGAACCTGCGTGTGCTAACGTAGCCGTAAGATTACTGGGATTTGGGGATAGCAATACCTCCACATGACTAAATGTTGCATGTATGGATCGTGGCAGGGAGCGACATGCTCGTCCCACTTTCTGATTGCTTGTTTGGGACGATTACATGTTAGCATGTATAATAGTCAGCATAATTGTCCTGACATGTTTTGTTTTTTTATATAATCACAGTATTTGATTTAAATCTTTTGTTGGTGTCGTAAAACCTATGACTCTCACCCAACCTTATGTTGACATTTTAAGTCATTATTTTCATGTGAAGCGATAGGGACGGTGTTACAAGTTAAATAATAAGTGGTCTCAGAGAGACCTTAGGCACATTGAAAGTTCGCATTCTCACTTCGTTTTGTAGTTTGTTTTGCAGGAATTCTTGATGTTTTAGAGGTTTGTGAAGCAATGCCCTGTATTTTATGAAGAGCCGAATCCCTTTTCATTAATAAAGATGTCGTTCTTTTGTTTTCGGTATTGGTGCGCATACACATAGTGTCTATTTATTTCTAGTTATGCATGTAGTGATTCTTTATAAATATGTTGACTACCATTTGTTGTGATACATATCCATGATGTTACTCGCCCGGGTTTTTGCCTTGCGGGGGGTGTGCCAGATTGGATATCCCGAGCCTTTAGTTATAGATAAGTAGGTTGGTCGAATCCTAACTATAACCTAGGATATCCTCATAGAGAGTTTGCATTTAGACTTAAGTGTTTATGTACGAGATCTACTATACTTTTCTACGAGCTAATTCGAAAGCTTTAAATTTTTCTTAATTTAGTCTAATAGTATATAATATAATATATATATAAAAATATATATAAATATAATATAATATATATATATATAGATTATAAATATAACTCTGTCATTATTGGATCTAATTTTATATCCTTTCCTTTATTATTTAATAACCACTCCTCTCTCTAACCATAATAGAAATCTATGATTTAGTCTATTAGGTCAATTCTTGTATTCTTGCTTTCTGTGAGCTTTTAATTTCGACATACAGCTACGTGATAGCTTATGAATTCAAAAGAGGAGCCAATTAGGAGGATGCCTCCCAAGGAATCGAAGGAGGGAAGGTAAGTTAGAAGAGTCAGAGAAGGAGGGCCGCCTCAGATCCATTGTCGGGTTCGGCCGTAGCAGGCCTGGACCCTGCAGAGACGGTGACTCTTGTGAAGGCAAAGTCAGAACCTAAGGCGAGCCCTGCATAAGTGTATTCTCCGTCTTTTACTCGTCACGATGCTATTATTAATTTCTTTCGATGATTTTTTTTTTTTAGTATTTTGCAGGGGCGACGTATCGCGAGAACTTTCGTTCCTTTATGACATTTTATATTTTATATTAGTATAAGGTAATATATCTTCTTATGAGCATCTATATTTTGTGTTATATATAAGTGGTTTAAGATGTTCAACGTGGTATAGTACTTTACATGTGCATTATCATTGATAGGCGTCGTCTTTGGAAGTAAGTATACCGTGAAAGGATGCTCTATTATAATTATTGGTGGCCAACAGTAATTAAAAAGGCATCACAGCCACGTAGTCTTGTGACTATGATTGCATTGGATCTGTTTGCGTGTTAGTTGGTAGTGTAAGATGTTATCTTATTGATTGGTTGTATTATGAAATAGTGGTAGAAAGTTAGTATGAAATTGTACTTCTATCAGTCCTTTGTTTTGCAGACAGTAAACCCCGGATACTCGTTAATGCTGATTATTGACGATTATTGAGTCTGTTCGTATTTTGCTCGATTATTCTCTCGAAGATATACCCCCATTTTAGCATCCCATGTTCGTCCATGAAGGAATGGGTGATCTGAACTTGTATCTAGCTTGGCGTCATGATATATTATTAGGTTTAGTCGGATATGCTTCTTAGGGCAATATGTGGTGCGGTACGTTCCATTGGTACTTATGTTCGGTTGTATTGTTATACACTCAGATTGGAGTGTCAAAACTTTCTTTTAAGCACTAATTGTTCCTAACATATTAGAAGGGATCATTGCTTCGTTCTTTATATATCCTTTGGTTTTGGTAACATGTTGCGACATGTTAGTACCTGGGACGTTTTCTAACTGGTTTTTTTTTCTTTTGATTGCAAGTACGGATTAGTCTTTACGTTCTTCTTTTGGTTCATAATGTCTTCGTATGAAATTCTCTTGAGCATTTTCGCTTCACTGTTATTCTGAATATATAGTTCATGGTACTTTCTTTCGCTTTCAAACAATTAAATTTTGTTAGAGTCTTTACAATATTTTACAATCTCTTTTGGTATGACGATGCCCTTTGTAACATTTCTCATTTTTAGGTTATTTACGACTTTAATAAATTCCATTATTTATTTTTAGAGTTTTACGCGTTCGCTTTTAATTATTATCGTATAGTTAAATCGCGTAAACTAAAAATCAACGTTCAATGTAAACGGACATCAAACAAATTAAAGTTTACATCAAGCAAGTGTTATATGATTATTAGGAGTATAATTTATAACTTTTCATAATTTATTTTTGTTGGTTACGTAAAACGCTTACGTTTCGCAATAAAATACATTCGGTCATACCCGGAAGCACATTTACCTATCTACACTCAAACAAATACCCACGATTATACCCAATACCCAAAATTAACTTATTTTGCTTGCTTACAACTTCCGTTAAAACCGTACCAGATTTACATAAGAAAGAAATACAAAACTTCCACTAACATCCTTCCTACAAACATGTGAATTCGTTTCCTAATGTACCTTAGACCAAGTTTTCTAAAGATTGTCTCATCACTTGTACCCCCCCCCCCCCATTTCAGCCGTGGGATAGCCTAGGGAGGAGGAGAGGTCTTTGACCTTGTCCTTAAACCACCATTAATCCCCTAGTTTTATGTTAAGGTTGTTTTGGGTTTTCTTGCACTATAAAAGGAAAGTCCTAGGTTGTCTAACTCTTACTCTTCCATGCAAGCAACTTAAAGCACACCATTTCTCTCTACACTACACAATACCCATGGCCATAACCCTTTGTTACTAAGGGTTCCATATATCTTTGATTTTTCTAAGGTATTCCAAGGGTATTACATTCATATCCTAAGGTTTTTCTAAGGTTACGTCAAGGCTGTTAACTAAGCTTGGATTCGGTTTAACAAGGAATTATCAAGAAAACATATCTAGGGGTCTTGATTAGAGTTGTGATTTTGAAGCTTGGTTAGGGTTTATATATGCTTGTGTTCATACATCCAAATTATCTTGCTAAAAATGGTCCATTTAAAGCATTTCATGTTCGAATTCATATCATTTCTTATTGTGAAGCATACTTGATAGTAATAAAGTTAATCACCACCAAAGATTCATTTTTGTGATATAAAGTGTTTATAAAGGCTTTTATAATGACACCAGAGTGACATGGAACATTTAGAAGGAACTTAAATTACTGTAAGGATATAACGGAATAATACTGGTAGAATAATGGCGTGGCAAGGTCTCTTAAACAAAAATGAGTTTAAATCTAAACGTTATATTGAACAAAAAACCCTAATTAGCGTTGTATACGCTACTGTTGGATTCGAGACCTATTTTAACGATAAACCATATAATGGTTTATTTATTAAAATAGTACCTTCACAAGGATCTAAGCATGTAAGAATCTCGAAAAACGGAATATAACGAACGAAGTTATGAATTTTACAGAGTTATATAGGTATTTTTACTATAAAAAAACAGTCTTGCACTGATATGAACAGTAACTATTACTGTTCATCAGGGTTTAAATTTTATAAATATAATATTTTGATAAATTTCCTTAATACTAATCCACAGACATAAAGAACTCGAGAAACGGAATTATAATAAACAAGTTATGATTTTTACAAGTTATGTATAATTAATTCTATAGAAAACAGTTTAAAACTGTAATGAACATAAAAGTACTGTTCATCAGAAAGTTTAGTTTTTATAATATGATATTTTGATAGATTTTCTCAATACGAAGTCATGGACATAAGAAACGTATAAATCGGAGTTAAAACGATAAAGATATGAGGTTTCAAAATCGCGCGTACTATTTATATTTTTATACATTTTTATAAAACAATTAACTTAATAATGAAGTATCATTATGTAACTAATAAAAACATTAAACCATATATTTTTACAAATGATGCATTAGTAAATAAGAATAATATTTTCTCTACGGGTACAAGTACATATACTTTTTAATTAACAAAGTACGAGTTAATTATTAATCTAACTTTTAAAGATTTAATAAAAACTAATAGGTGGTGGTGTGACTATATAACATGTGATATTTTAATTATATATATACATTATACTCATACGGCCTATAATTAATTAGGTTGCATTCGGATTGCCGAGACGATCCACTTATTTGATTTAGATAATCAACCATTCACTTACGGTGAGTTCATAGAGAACTTGCAAGGATGTCCATTCACGTTCTCCGTGGCGGGCAGTGTAGTGGCAATCGAGTTACGCGGTCGTAGCGATGGAGCTGCCAGGGTCAATAGTCAGGTACGTGCGTTGCAACCAATTATAATAAATCATTGAGAACGCAATGCCATCCTAACGGTCTCTTTAGCCTCTTTTATTAACTTCAACACCTTCATAACGCTCACCTGAAAATGATGCTTAAAACCTCAACGTTGGTGAGAGTCATAGGTTTTACGACACCAATACAAGATTTAAATCAGTTACTGTTATTATAAACAAAACAAAACATGGCATGACAATTAAGCTGGCTATTATACTTGCTAACATGCATTCAACTAACAATCACCATTGGGATGGAATGTGTCCCCCGATCCAAATCATAAAGTTCATCATATAGTCAAGGAGAGGAATGTTATCCTCGATCCCAGACTCTTGGTACTGTATCTACACAATATCATACCCACACGGAGTAGGCGAAAACCAAATCCAAACTCAATCACAAGGAGACGATCATGCTCCATGGATGTCATACCCATATAGTAGGCAAAACCAATACAACATCATACGACATGCAACACATAAACATATAATAGCTACATAAAGTCCATGCGTTAATTAAAACCACATAATCACAGTAATTAAAACATTCAAACCTATTTTTCATCTATTTCCATCGCAAGCAAACAAGTAAATGACTATGAAAACCTCACCTTATGCGACAGCTACTGACAAAATCTTGCAATCACAATCTAAACACAGACAAAACAAACAAGTTACAGTGAACACTCTCGGGTGAGGCAATGCCCAGCCAATGTAACAATCATATGATGGACTTCTAAACCTTACACTAAGTTTATAATTCTTTATATACATATCCCAAATCATTTTCATACTCTATATAACCTTAACTATTAACTTCTAACTTTTCAATTTTCGACAGAAATTATTAGTCACGTCAGGATGGCCATAAAATAAAATTACAAAACACTTAATTGATGGTTTCCATGAAATCCTCATAGCTCGCCCAATGAATTGTAAGCTACTGTGATTTTTTTAGAAAAAATAATAATAAGTGGAACTATTTTATAAAAATTCATCTTCAAAGAGTACTCAGATTCGGATCTGAAAGCACACCAAAAAGTTTGACGTCCTTAAAAATACTTAGAAAATGTTTATCCAACCCTATCGAACTGGAGTATAAATAGACAAACCTAAAATATGGATTCAAAGAGTGTTTTGCTAAACCCCGAATTTGAACTTTAAGTAGGGTTTTACTCCCCGAAATCATACCCAAATCTGACCCGAATTTACTGTTTTGACAACTTTTCTTGCGAAAATTATTTGACTAACTTTCCCGACCTCAAAACCTTTCGGGGCTGGACTTTTTGGAAACTAGACTCTCTGAACTTATCAATAGACATAAGATCATAAATAAAAACGTTACCATCCTTAAGATATCCATCGAACAACATGAACTAAAATTCTGCTCAAACCTAATTCCTATTTAAACGCGTCCAACCTTAACCAATTACATCAATATGACCCTAATTAAACCCTAAACACTTCTAATTAAGTTTAACATCATTAATTTATAGATTTTATGAAACCCTAATTTATCCATCACTTTATTGTTACATGAAATAAAAAGAAAATTAAAACAATTAAAGTTTAATGAACGTACCAAAACCTTCTTAATATAGCAATACGAACCACCAGCTAATGAATCTTGAATAAAAAAAGCTTTTTTGTCTCTGCTTCTTGGTTCGACCGTTATAAAAAAACATGGGGATGAGGTGTTGTAATTATATGTGAAAAGAAGGAGGTTTAGATAAGTGTTACCTAATTATAGTCCACACTTATACTAAAACTTGGTTTTTTTAGTTTTTGTTTTTTTCTTTTTTTTTTGGCTTTAACGCTAAACCGCGGACGCGGCTCCGAAACAAAGCAGACAAACCTATTTTATTGTATTCTATTTATGTATTATTGTTACACAAATACCCAGTAAATTTTTTGTTTATTTTTTAATAAGAACACTTTTATTTTACATTAAGACATCCCTCTAATAAAACTTACTAGTTTTTTTAATATACCTAGAAAAAAAGAAAATTCATTTCATAACTTTACTCAGATCTCTCTAACTTAATAATACTAAAATCTACTAACTAAATTTTCTATTCTTGCAAATTTCTATTATCTAAATACGTATAAATATACATATAAATACGTACACACATGAAATTTACCATCATTTTCATTGTCATCAAATGTGAACAAAATGAAATACCCACATTAACCATAAATTCAATCAAAATGAGACGATCACGCTCACAGATTGATAACCAACCTACATAGAATCGCATAACTACATAATTACTATAACACATGAATGATGTGTCAAGTCCAATACTTACTTTTGACTAACCTTTCCTAGCCAGTTGTCACACTACCAAAATCCAGGGTTACACGATAGTCAAGGAATATCTAGTGAAACCATAATCTAACTAGAAACAATCATAACAAAAGTAAATTCATAACTAGGGTAGCACTTTAAGTGCTTAGCCGCTCATGGAAAAGGAAAAACAATAAGAGATAGAAGAAATCATATATTGAAAACTCATAATTTTTACAGGATTCACTTTTGAACGATTAAATACAAAAAGTAAGTAAGATGTGATTTCCCTTGTACTCTAGGTGGTGTTCTTTAAAGGTTGGAAGCCTTTGTCGCCTCTTTAATTGGTTGTGGAGGAAGTGATGTCGGATTAGCTTGAATGAGGCCTCTATTTATAATTGTCAAACGTTTATGGACGCAAACAATAATGTGTTATTCGTTACCACACGTACAGCAGGCATTCATAATTAAGCACTATTACGGCGAAACCAGGATATGGGTTACGCCGTAACCTTCATATATCTCCAATTGTACTTTCTTCATATCCCTTTTTTGTGGGATCTCGTGGTTACAGCGTAACTGGATAAGGTGTTACGCCGTTGTTAGCCTTAAAATATGTCGGCTAATACGGAATTACATTAGTTTATATCAGCCGGACACGCAGGGACTACAAATGTCAAGTGTAGTAAGTATATCGTGTCTCGGGCTATATATATCCCCTCCATACTTCCATGGAGAGGTGAGATTCCATAATTTTGTACTAAGGTGTGTGTGTTTCTCTCATCTAGAACATACACATCTTCCTTTTCTCTCACTAATATATGGCTTTCTATTTTGTCATTCCTCCTCGACCTCCAGATCATTCTTGTTAGCTTGTGAATCTTATGTATAACAATTGGTATCAGAGCTAACCGGGGGTGTATTGTATTCGAGTGTGTTATGTTAGTGATTTCGTTTTTTATAAGCTCATTGGTTCGGCGTCGTTTCTTAGCTTAGAAGCTTTTAGTCGAGGTCATTTCATGTGTGGCTAAGACAAACGCAAGACGCTAAGATAGAAAAGGACGTTCAAGTACTTGCTTGGATTCGAACGAGTTTATTTCGATTTTGGACCGAACAATGTATTTCTATTTTGACCGAACGGTGTATTTCTGTTGGACCGAATGAGTAATTTTTCCTTGAGATCGAGCGAAGTATTTTTCCTTGAGGACCGATCGAGTATTTTCCTTTTGAGGATCTATCGAGCTGAATTTTCTTGAGACGATGAGTGCTTTTCTTTGTGGACCGATCGAGTGATTTCTTGAGACCGATCGAGACTCATCCCTCAGGGACCGAACGAGTGGTGTATGTTTGGACCGAACTAGGTGTCTTTGTTGAACCGAACTAACCAATCGAACTAGTTTTTCACTTGAGGACCGAACGAGTTCATTTCTTCTAGGACCGAACGAATTTATTTGTTCAAGGACCGAACGAGTTTCTGTCTTCTTGGACCGATCAAGTTGAACCGATCGAGTGGAACCAAACGAATGGAACCGAACGAGCGGACCGATCTAGATCAACCGAACTAAAATTTTCAAAGTGGACCGATCTAGCATTTTTTTCGGGTTTTCGGTTTCGAGTGTCGGCAATTCACGGGACTTATAAAAGCTCATGTACTTCATGTTCAACAACGATTTCACCAACAATTAATTTTTTATTCACGATTTTTTCTTGATTTAGTAAAATCCCGTAAATGTTGATTCATTTTACGGTTTAAGTCATAGAAATTTTGGTTAAAATCCCGAGATGTTAATTGAGAACAACAACACAACAAACACGATACATAACACTAAAAACTTCCGAATAAGATTCACGACTACTCAAAACGGCTATAGATTCGGATTCAAATGTCAAGTGATCAGCGAGTCTATTTGGTATCCCCTTATTTGTGATTGGACGTGGGTCACAAAGGCGTCTACTTATCATCTCGAGACTTCTTCTATTTTCGACCCTTTCTAAAACCCAATCTTCGATGGATGACTTGCCTAGACGTATACAGTTATGATTGAACTCGAATTATCTAGTTAACCAGCGGTCAAGGGGGTTGGGGTGAAGACCTGTTAACTATCACTAAAAGGAGTTACATTGTATACCAGTTTCCACACGCAGATGCCGATGTATAGTCTCAAAGGTGTTGTAACTTATTTTGCTCTAGTTGAGTGTATAGGGTACTTAGAGGCTTTCCTTCTGCACGTTCTTCTATCACAACAGTGCCAGCGGTAAGTACAAATTTGGGAATTTTACTTATTTTAAAGTTTGGTATATCAGGTTTATCGTCACCAAGTGGACACAGCAATAGCCCGATAGAATACGAGGTTGTTAATTAGCAAAGAGTAAAATTGAGATGTGATCATTAACTCTCACTGGAAATTGAACCTACTAAAACGTCAATGGTACTTCACAGTCCTCAGCAAAATCTTTTAAAGTTCTTCAATGTCTTTCATAACTTTTCAAGATTGTTGCTTATGACAAGAACTTCTCGAGTATATGGTCGTACACGTCAATGATGCTTCCGAGAGTTCAAAACCATCATGGGGGAATACATGTACTTTGATACTTTTGATGTTTATCAGTCAACGTCAGGGGGAATAGTCTATACTACTTCACTAATATGTTTTTTTTTTGTGAAGTACTTTTGCAGCGTAGAAAATCCTGCGATCATCTTGCATGTTCCCCCGAACGGATATTCATCAAGACCGAATGTCATGATACAGTATAGAAGCAGTATTAGATGGTGTGGTTGACTGTTTCTTCTACAAAATTCCGTTGTGCACTTTAAATGTCAATGTTAGTAAATCTTCAATCTACATCAACATTCAGAATCTGCTCAAGATACGAATGTTGGTTTGGGGGAAGCAGATTCAGAAACTTCGCCAAAAGGAGTCTATAAAGAAAGCTTTTTAAAGACATGCTGCATGAATTGGGGGAAGTTAATCCAACTCATGCATACTACAATGGTTCCAAAACAAGTAAAGACATAGAAAATCCAAGATGGAGTACAAGTATCAAGACTAGAAAGACAAAACGTCATCTCAGCATTGAAGCGCCTTGAAATGCAGTTATATTATGTTTGTATCTGTACTGTTAGAACATGTAAGATAATTCCCGTATGCACCCCATATTGGGGAAATTTGTTACCTTATATATTCCGGCTAATACGGAATTACATTTAGTTTTTATATCAGCCGACACGCAGGGACAAGAAATGTCAAGGGAGTAAATAGATCGTGTCCTGGGCTAGATAAATCCCCTCCATACTTCCATGAGGGGTAGATTCAGAATTTGTAATATGGTGTGTGTTTTCTCTCTCTAGAACACACCAGCTTCCCCTTTTCTCTCACTATAATAGGCTTCTATTTGTTCAATCCTCCCCGACCTCCGGATCATTCTTGTTAGCTTGTGAATCTTATGTATAACGGTCATAACAATAACTTTGACAAGATTTCCTTCCAAACATAGGGTTACGGCGTAACTAGATATGTCGTTACACCGTAAAGTGCTTCCTTGATCTTCGTGCCTGCTTAATTTATGTATGGTGTAACATTTTAGTCTTACGCCGAACATCATCAAAATTTACACTTTTAGTCTTTTTTCCATTGTTTTCTTGTCATATTCCTAATTTCACCTAAAACCAAAATAACAGAAAAATGTCTCTTTTGAAGTGTTAGTGAAACAAGTGGCAGGTAATTACAACAAAAAAAGAATTAATATTGATTATCAACTATTCCAATACAGAATCTTTTTGAAAAATATCTTAGTTAATAGAACTTTTAATTACGAGACGTGCTCGAAAGAATCACTAAAACAAAGTTAAAACGTATAAGATATGACTTTACGAGGTTACGACGATTAATTTTATCAAATAGTTTTTATAAATATACATGAACCATCTAAAAGTACTATTCATCAGGTATGACTAGAAAGTATAAATTTTAGTATTTTACCAATCTTCTTAATACAAAAGCGTGACATTAAGAAATAACAAAACAAAATTAAACGAGAAAGATAGCGCCTATTAAATATAATATTAATTTTTTAATTATGTATATGCTATTTTTTATTCTTCTTATTAAACAAGTCCCCCTTTGATTTATTTTAAAATATCAACTGATATTTATATTTTTTTAGTGTGTTTGTGGTATGGTTGGTGTTTTATATTCGTGGTTTCATTTCTTCCTCTTATAAATTTTTTAAGTTGGGGGGGGGGGGATGGTCTATGTTTATATGGGTGGGTTAGGTTTTTTTTTTTGTTCTCGTATTTTTAATTTTTTTTTCTTTTGAAAATTTTCTTATTATTTTATTTTAATCTTATTTTTTTCAATACTTGTCACTATTCCTGACGTTAATAAGTGTTTGTTCGTTTTAATAAAAAAGAATTGCAAAACATTTTAGAATCACTTAAATAATATTTATACATGTTTTAAACTTTATAAATATTATTTTACGAAGGCGATTGAATTATTTATACGATTATACGAGTACAAACACATGGTTATTATTTATCATGCGATTTAAATATTATTTCACAAATACAATTAGATGGTGATGTAGCTACATATAATTATATACGGTATTAGTTATTCAGAGTACTTAGTACTCATATGACCTATACTTAATTAGGTTGCATTCGGACACTTACGTGATGCATTTTCATTCTGTGACTTACATTGTTGATTCATTCACTCAAGTAGCTTATAGCCCCTCTTTCACTTGTTTTACATTTGCTTTATGAATCTCAGAGGAGAATACATGCCTGTTACAACTTGTTTACATATATCTTTTACAATCTCTTTTACATACTTGATTGCATACTTGATCTCGTGACTCATTTATATACTCGGATACATAAACATTTACAAACTCATTTACATGATTTATTACAAACTAATTTTCATATCTCACGGTGAGATACAATATTTGTTTTTACTTATGGACGTAACAACTTTACTTTTACTCGAATGATTACAGATTAGCTTAGGTTGCATGAATTGTTAATTACTTGGAGGGTAAGCGCGAATGTTATAAAATAGATCTATTCAGGATTGACAATCCCCGTTTGGGTGATTAGCTACTCTGGAAACGAACGTTATACCATGTCGGAGCACGACTGGATTGGTGTCTACAAGGCCAACAACTACATACTTATGAACTCTTACTGTGCCTTGAATAAAGTGGCATACATATAAGTATACGTCGCAGTTTCATAAACTTAAGGGTGCAAATCATAATCACTCCTAGTTTGCATACTAGGCAATAACATACTTTGAAACATTGTTGTGATAATTGTGTATCATTATAATTAATCATACTCTTTGAAATATTGCGGTCCAACATTCATACATACAATTTTGGTAACTATTATAACATGTATACTTTACAAACCATTGATTTCAATATTTTAACAAACGCGTTTTGTGTGGTTGGTGTTTACACGCGTTTTAAGAAAACCTATATATTTAAGTTTATGTGTTGCAAGTCTTGTATAGGCGGGACTTACAACATATAAATTAATATATATATATATATAAAAAATATAAATATATATATACAGTTTTGTGGTTTACATTTATACTTACATAAATCTATGAACTCACCAACTTTATGTTGACACTTTTAAGCATGTTTTCTCAGGTGAATTAGATACTTGACATACATGATGTGCACTGGAGTCTAGACTATACAAGATTAAATACATGGTTTTCTACAAACAAATCTCGTTGTATTACTTTCAAGCTTTTTCATTGTGATGTAAATACGGGACAAGTGTTATAACAAGTTCAATTTTAATTAAATCAACGAGATTACTTTTCAAACGACTCATTTAGAGGCTGTTCTCTCATAGCTTGTGCAATATACTTATGAAGTAACGCTCTCGACCATAGATTCCGCTTTCGACCCAATTTGGGGTTTACTATTAGAATAAAATAAATTTTATTCAGAGGATTAACAACATGCATATTATAGAAAAACTAATAGCATAAATGAAAATGATCATACCATGTATTTCAATTCATTATTTTACAACTGCTTACAATTCCATTATCTAAATACCAAATAAGATCAATGCATGATGATCCTAGTTGAATACCAATGTCTTATTCACAACAATTGCAATTGGTGATAAGGCATAGGTTTTATGAACAAATGAACTAAGTTATGATCTTGTACACTTTGATGATACTTAATTTCAAAATTCACGAATCGTGAAGTTCTTTGAATCATATGATGATTGTTATTTTGTAAGTGTGCACTTAATTATAAGTATCACTTATATGAGTCTATTCATACTACATTCCATAAGGTGTATGACATACGCAAAACACCTATTGGAGGCAGTCATCTCAAACAAATTTCCAAATTGTAAAGCATTCTTATTCTTTTAATGTGTTATGCAACTATGCTTTCAAAACAAGCATGTGTAGTCAGCAATGTTAAACCAAGCATGTGTAGTTAGAAATGTTATCATCATGATGATAAACTTGCCTTGACTAAGATTGAGTATCATCTCAAGCACTAGTGTATACAAACAACACAGGCTATAATTATGTAACTTTTGAACATTATGTGGGATAATGTTTGGAATATCCCCTCAAACCCAAGTTTGTGGCAAATCATCTTGCACTACAATGACAATTGATACAACTAATCCCATATGCAATATGATTTACACAATAAATCTTTTAGTGGGACTTAAGACTTCCATTCACGTATTCAATCTCACCAAGTGAGACAGATCATTCGAATTTCACTTAATGGAGTGACATTTTCTAAACTAGTAAATTTCTAGGATTACACCCAAAAAGCCTATACATGTTGTGATATTAACTAACTACACTGGTTAGTTAACCCTCGTATAAACCCTTTTGTTTTAAAGTAAGATACCCCTAGAAAAACTTGTTGAGCCATTCCATTCTTTTCTTACACCAAATATATGTTTCGTTACACCTTTACACCTTAGCCTACCCTATTAGATTAAATCATTAATTGGTTTCTAGATGCTTTTGTGTAAAGTATTGTATTTCATGTCGCAATGCATATTTTCTATCTACGGTTAGGTCAGAAAAATTGCACATTGTAATTAGAATGTGAAAATAGTGTATATTTTTAGTCTCAATCTTTCAATGTGTTTTACTACTTTCACAACTATTTTCATATCTGAAGTATAGGGGATTATGATAAAATTATCCGGATTTATTAAGATCGTGAAGATGTGAAAATACACCGAAATTCATAGTGTTTAAAAAAATCAAAAAAGGTGAAAAATACAAAAAACTGATTCTGTAAAGTATTGTTGTATGTTTGTCGAAATAAACCAACCATGTATTTCTTGTATAAAGTGGTCGATATTGCCACTAATGTTGTATAATATGTATATTATGGATGATTGGGAGTTGACCATTACAGGAACGCCAAATAAGGTTGTTTTTGTTGATCTATGATCAAGACATTTATGTTTATGATTTTGTGCCTTTTTCATTGGTAATATCGGGAAAGTAACTAGCAACATTGTTCCTTATCTGATTGGACTTAATCTATTTGTTTTGTTCTTTTTATTTAACACCAATTATTTTCCCTTTCCTAATCCCTACCTTTGGTTTGCTTGAATGAGGATGCGAGCAATCATGCGTATCTATTCCATCATTATGGATGTGTATGTGTGGTTTTGTCCGCCTTGTTGGTGTATTACTGTCACACCCCGTCATTGGCGGAAACACGGGAATACAACATAATAATCAATCATAAAACAAGATACATAATAGAGAAGACTAAGATGAATAAATGAAAAGTGTCATGATGATCATCAATCTCAATACAACCTTGAGTAATGTACCATCCAAGAACACATCATATAGTCGCCTACAAGACCAAATGCACACGCAGGGGTCCATACAATCTTAAACATCAATCCTCAAAAAAACAAATCCGTAACACACTTCAAAAAGTAAGACCTCTCAAACATGATCCATATAGGATACACTTAAAGTCTGCTATCTCACATCTCAACCTTAACGATCATTCTCTTCACCTGAAAATGATACTCAAAACGGTAACATAATGTTAGGTGAGCTTGTAGGTTGATTTAAAACCAGTCGCTGGCCAATTTATTTTCAACAAATGGCCATTATGCCATATGACAGGTGAATATATGCAAACAATAACCATACTTAGCATCCCTCCCCAACCCCACCCTCCCCACCGAACAACTCTTGCTAATCATGTACCATGACCTAGCATCCCCGCTAGTCATCAAACCAGCATATACAATGCCTCTTGTAGTCGCAACTCTGAATGTCACTTACCCACCTAAGGGCCTACCAGCTGGAGCAATTATTTAGGGCAGGACCACCACAAAACATAGCAAATCCTTGCTAATCACATACATTGCCGTGCATCTCGATGCATGCAAGCATAATTAAACCACATAATATTCACATAGCAGTCATAAGCACATAAATTATCCCAAAAACAAAACCACGTTTCACACAGATAGAAAACACATTCAAAACATATTAGATTATCATTTTCCCCCAACATAAAAGGTTTAAAAAGTAGGGCTACGAGAACTCACCTCAAGCAAAGGCGTCTAGCTGCAATCTCAATATCATACAAGCAAATGCAATGACGTCCGAACAGGACCTAGTCCAATTAACGTTCCATTTTAATCATTCATTTCCAAAACAATTTTCCCCCCGGTCTGATGCATAGAGGTCAGACGCGTTGTACGGTTATCCTTAATGTGTTAGTGGTGTGATGTTTTGAACGACTTAACTTCAAAACGATTCATATCCCAACTCATATCTCAGTATAATATACTCATACTATTTAAAGAAAATAGATAAGTAATATAATAAATATATCCTGATAAATCCATCCGGTACACTTAGTTACCATAAATTAATCATTCATACTATATGAAATGAAACGCTTATTAACGTTAAACATTTTAGAGAAGTTTTGAAAAATATATTTTTGTCTTTTAGTCGACTTATTAAAATAATAATATAATATTTCATTATTAAATCGAAAAGTCACATTTTGAGTAAAAATTCTAAGTATAGATTTTTTATGAAATTTCGACATGAACCGTACGTTTATATAACGTTTCCCAAGGTTTTCAACCCTTAAATTCAACCACTTTACGCAATTTCACTATTTTTCGACAAAAACCTCAAAATTACATTTCGCAACGTTTATCAAATTACATTTCCCAAAACAACTTTCAATAACATTTCATAAGTACATTTTGCCTTCCAAAACTTCATCAAAACTTATAAAACGACTAGTTAACGCTTATTGGGCTTTAAGGCCCAATAAGGATCCTTTAAGGGTTTTACATATCCGAAATACGTTTTAAGCCTGATACTAAAGCCCATTAGTATTTTTATGTCCAAATCAAAAGCTTAACCGAAATAATCTGGACCTCAATAAGCCTTAATAAGCCATGACTAACTGTTCTTATTGGGCCGTGAGCCCATAAGCTCCAAAATAAGTCCAAATACCTTATTAATAAGCTAATAAACTGCGTAATATATTTGGTTATCACTATAGGCTATAAAAATAGTCCACAAAAATACTGCATACTAGGATAATAACCAAAAACACTTTCCTTGCATACCCTCTCTTTGCCGAGAGCTAATAAGCCCATAATAAGCCATACGAGCTTGAAAATAAGCCAAAATAAGCCATATACAAAATAAGCTACATAGCAAATATATGTTTTTCAACCATCACAACCACAATATCAAAAATAATTAAACCTTATACCCTTTTCTTTTCCATTCGAACCCAAACCAAACCATTTTTTCCATTCACAAACTTTTCATTTTCGATTTTTAACAAACGCACCGTACAACTAACATCTATGCATCATTTAACACGTAAAAGTACAAGTTAAATGTAAATTTAGAAAACTTACAAAGACGGTTTCAAAAAATGAGAACGAACACGAACCGACTACCCAAACGTAGTTTAAACGATTACCCGAACACTAGAATCACCCTTGAAACACTCTAAACCACCATGTTCTTGATCAAAATTCAAAAAATAAAATTTGTATGTGTATGTTTGAGTTTGGCCATGGCCAAGAAGAGAAAGAGAGAAAGTGTGTGTATAATTTTTGATGAATGATTTTTGAAATGAGATAAAACAAACAACATACGTTAAAATGTACCAAGGAAGGACCATGTTTGCTAAAATTAAGCCACCTTGTCTCCCTTGTGTCTTGAACCCGCGGCTAAGGTATCCAGAGGCACGGGTGCCTTCCTTCGTGTTGGGTTCACTTAAATCTCAAAAACCGGTGATCGTAAAATATTTCTCGAAGTTGCGTAGCTTTTTTATTCATCTTAATAAATAATTTTTCAATAACTTAGAGTATTTACATGATATATTTCCACGTTATACTTCTCAAAAACTCATTTGAACATTAACGGACGTGTCGGGACTCGTTTTTTGGCATTTCTCACAATTCGCGGGTCAAACCACCTAGAACATAAATAACACAATAATACCCTATAATAAGGATTATTATACACAATAAACCATAAAATACCTCAAATCTCATAAATTCACCACCGTCAACGCGGTACATATTCTAATAAAACTGAAAACGTCAAATAGTCAAAGGACTAATATTAGAATATTCAAAACACAGAAAGGGCAAGGGTTACATTCTACCCCTTTAAAAAGAATTTTGCCCCTGAAATTCAACTACTATCAGCACTAAACAGATGCGGATACTTAAGTTTCATCTGATCTTCCCGCTCCCATGTGAATTCAGGTCTACGTTTCGAATTCTACCAAACCTTGACGATGGCAATTCTACTCCGCTTTAACTTCTTGAACTGCCGGTCTAAGATTTTCACAGGCTCTTCCACAAAATTTAACTTAGCATCAACTTGGATCTCATCCAAAAGCACTTGCAGTGTTGGATTAGCCAAACACTTATTAAGGTTCAACACGTGGAACGTGTCATGAATACCATTCAATTCCTCAGGCAACCTAAGTCTATAGGCGACCAGACCGATCCGCTCAGTGATCTCAAAGGGTCCGACAAACCTAGGTGCTAACTTTCCTTTCTTCCCAAAGCGTACCACACCTTTCCAAGGTGACACTTTGAGCAAGACATACTCACTTACACTAAACTCTAAGGGTTTTCTCCTTTTGTCAACATAACTCTTCTAACAATCACACGCAGCCTTAAGCCTATCCTTAATCTGCGAGATCTTCTCAGTAGTCTCTTGCACTAACTTAGGTCCTATTAACTAATCTTCTCTGAGCTCTGCCTACATAATCGGCGAACAACACTTTCTTCCATACAAAGCCTTAAACGGCGCACATCTCATACTAGAACGATAACTATTGTTATATGAAAACTCAACCAAGGGAAGATGAACATCCCAACTTCCCCGGAAGTCTAGGACACATTCCCTCAGCATGTCTTCTAAGGTTTGGATTGTATGCTCACTCTGATCGTCGGTCTGTGGGTAGTAAGCCGTACTCATGTCTAAACGGGTTCCTAATGCCTCTTGTATTGACTGCCAAAACCTCGATGTGAAACAAATATCACGATCAGATATGATCGAGATCGGCACACCATGTCTAGCAACGATCTCATTAAGGTATAACCTAGCCAATCTATCTATCTTATAATCCTCACGCATAGGTAGAAAATGATCAGACTTAGTCAATGAGTCCACAATGACCCAGATTGTGTCATGCCCACTACTAGTCCTTGGTAACTTAGTCACAAAATCCATGGATATTCTATCCCATTTCCACTCAAGAATCTCAGGTTGCTGCAGCAAGCCAGACGGCCTTTGATGCTCAGCCTTAACCTTCAAAATAAAGTCAACACCTACTGAAAACAGAAACACTATACCGCTTCTTCATTCTTGGCCACCAATACATATCTCTAAGGTCATAATACATCTTATCAGCTCCTGGTGAATAGAGTAGCTTCGACTATGAGGCTTTATCTATTTATCCAGTTCTCACATCACCCATCAAAGGAACCCATATTTGATCTAGGTAGTACAACTCTCCATTACTCATATGCTCTATTATCTCATCTAGCCCTCTCTGCAATCCTGCAGACTCATCAGATGCCTCCTTCTGAGCCGCTAATATCCTATCCTTGATACTCGACTAAAAGGTCATATTCTTAGCTCGAACTCTCTTAGGTTTCAAACTCTCTTTCCTACTCAGTGCTACGTTTGCCTTACCGGGATGGTAGCGAATTTCGCAGTCATAATCACTAAAAGCTCTATCCAGCGACGATGTCGCATGTTCAATTCCTTTTGACTAAAGATATGTTGGAGACTCTATGATCCCTATATATGACACTCTTTGTCCCATACAGATAATGTTTTTATATCTTAAAGGCAAACACAACCGCACCCAACTCCAGATCATAGGTGGTGTAATTCTTCTTATGAATTTTCAACTACCTAGATGCATAAGCTATCACCTTACCTCTTTGCATCAACACACAACCTAGTCCTAACCCGGACGCATCACAATATACCACAAAATCTTTTGGTCTATTGAAGAGAGCTAGAACAGGTGTATTACACAACTTATCCTTTAAAGTTTAAAATGCATTCTCCTGCTCCTCACCCCAGTAAAAGGTCTTACTTTTCTGAGTCAAGATAGTAAGCGGCTTAGCTATCTTAGAAAAGTTCTCAATGAATCTACGATAATACCCTGCCATTCCTAAGAACGAAAAAACTTCCGACGGAGTTCAAGGGGCTTCCTAACTCTCAACAGCTTTAATCTTACTAGGGTCTACATAAATCTCATCACCATTAATTACATGCCTAAGAAACGATACTTCTCGCAACCATAATTACACTTAGAAAACTTAGCAAACAGCCTCTCCTTCTTGAGCAGTTCTAATACCAATCTTAAATGCTCTTCATGCTCCTCCCTAGTCTTAGAGTAAATCAAGATATCATCAATGAACACTATCACAAACTTGTCCAGATAATGTCTACATACCCGATTCATCAAATCTATAAATACCGCTGGTGCGTTAGTCAGACCAAAGGGCATTACTAGGAACTCGAAATGTCCATAACGAGTTCTAAACGCAGTCTTTGAAATGTCATCCTCATGCACTCTTAGCTGATGGTATCTGGACCTAAGGTCTATCTTAGAGAAGTACTATGATCCTTGAAGTTGGTAAAATAAGTCGTCAATCCTAGGGAGTGGATAACAATTCTTGATGGTCAACTTGTTTAACTCTTTATAATCAATACACATCCTAAAGGAATCATCCTTTTTCTTAACAAACAATATCGGTGCTCCCCAAGGCGATGAGCTTGGTCGAATGAAACCTTTGTCCTGGAGTTCCTTGAGTTGACTCGACAACTCCTCTAATTCAAAAGGTGCCAAACGATAGGGAGACTTTGCAACCGGCATTGCTCCAGGGATTAGCTCAATCCGAAACTCAATTTCCTAAACAGGCGGCAATCTAGATAGATCATCTGGGAATATCTCAGGAAAATCTCTCACTATCACTATCTCTTCTTGTTTCTTCTCTTTAGTCCTAGCACTCATTAACCGCCTCATCTTTTCTTTCGGTTTCTCTCCTAATACTCTAAGCACCTGGCCATCTAGTAGTGGTATCCTCACTACTTTCCCATGACAAATTATCTCAGACTTATGGTCAGGCAACCAATCCATTCCTATGATCACATCAAAACTCCCACTTCCAAAGGGTATCAAATTAATGTCAAACACATGACCATCTATTTCTAATTTGCAACCCTTAATGACCTTATCAATCTCTACTAGCTGTCCGCTAGCTATCTCAGTCTCATAACTGAAACCTAAATCACTGGGCTCTATGCCTAACAAAGGTATAAAAGTAGTGGAAACAAAACTATTCGCACCAGAGTATAATAAGGTAGTACGATAATGAAATCGTTAGAGTAAACGTACCTTCACATGGTCGGTCCCTTGCGAAGCTCCTCTGCTCCCAACATAATTTCCCTTCCTCTTGCCTGGTTCCCTTGGTTTCCTTGAACCTGACCCCTATTGTTAGCTAAAGCTTGGTTTGGACAGTTCTCTCTCGGCCCTTATGCTCGATTCAACCTAGGACAAGCTAACTTGTAGTGATCGGTACTTCTACACCCATAGCATGCTCCATGAGCAGCTATGGGGTTTCTCGCATTCACCGGGTTTACATTCCTAGGCACGACTCTACAATCCTTGGCAAAATGACCTGGGCGGTTACAGTTGAAACATGTGCGACAAGGCACCTCAGGTGGATGGTAAGTGTTACAGGTGGTACACTTGGGTATCGTACCCGTGTTCTCACTCCCGACAGGGTTGGTAGTTGTAGCAAAGGCATTTCCAGTCCTAGTCCTTTTGTTGTCATCTCTCACATTCCTATCCTTGCTAGGTTCTCCCCTATTTCCTCTCTTCTTAGGGTTCTTTTTTATTGATCCATTCCTAAGGCTTTGATCATCAAATTGCCAGCTATCTGCACATGTAACACCCCCATTTTTACAATATAGCAGGCGGAAGCTAATCTGGGGTATTACTTCATGGATACAACAATCATAATCATATAAAACGACTTAAAAGAGACGTTGTTCAAAAGATACGTTATCATTCATTTAAAATCAGAGTTTTACAATGGCAGGTCCCAAAATCTAGTTACATACAATGTGAATGATAACAAGTTTTAGCCATCTTTATGTCCATGCCACTCCGTGCCATAAGTTGCTCAATTACCTGAGATAAACAACTAAAAGTCTACACAATGGTTTGAGTGAAATATGCATAGGTTTTGATTAAATAGTTTGAATACAAGTCATATTGTAATGATTGTACTAACATAATTAATTAGTGTAAATGGTAGATTGTTATGATCTTGGTTCACGTATTATATACCCGTTTTGTAATAATTGCAACGAATAAAATTATCATAGTATCAGTGTAATATTGTTTTTTCGTCTTTGTTAGTCGTTGGTCTATTTGGTCTTGGTCTAAGATCAGGGCACACACTGAATAGGTATATATATATCCAAAATGATGTGGTATATATATAGAGATAATGGCCCTCGGTGTAGGTAATTGCCATATACCTATGAAATTCAAATATAGTGTGTTTGGTTACCTATCCGGTTAACACAAACAGGATTCGTCAATCCCGATAGATCTATCCACAATATTCACGTTCACCCGTAAGTGATTAATGGTCCATGATAATGAGGGACTTTTGGCATATAGTAACTTAGACATTAGTCGTAATGGTATATCAGGATAGCATATAATATGGAAAAGCACTTGTATTCATAGTTTAAGCATGTATCCCCCTCACGGGTTTATGAAATATAAGAGATTTAAAAGTAAGGCTATGAACTCACTAAGTCCTTGAAAAGCAATCACATTGTTATAAGATAAACGAGTATGTAAAAGAGTTTGTAACAAGCATGTATCCCCCTCGCGGGTTTATAAAACATGTAAATAAGTAAAGGCGAGGTTATGAACTTCACCTGATAGGTAGATGCAATAAATATTTCAGAATGAAAGCTGACGACCTTATCACAATCTTAACGGGGGAAGGTTGATATAGCAAAATGATAGTAAACAGCCACGTCACGCAACCTGAGTAAATATGTCAAGTCTTAGGAAGATTGTACTCTAGAATCTTGGTTCAGAGAGTTAGGAGTTTGATTGGAAAGTTTGGAATTATTGTATCACCGTTCGGGCCATCATAATTCAGAGTTAATTCAGTAAAAAACGTTAGGATCTAAACTGAACTTTAATCGTAAACCCAACACTCGTCAAAACGTAAAACCAAGATGAAACCGCTTAATATGAAGCTCCCTAGTATTGTGATATGATATAATCGATTTTATGTGTTTTGATCAATATCTGGAAATGAAAAGCACGAGAAGCGTTAATTAAAGTTATGTCTTGTAAGGTTTTAAACATGTTTTTATACTTTTTCAAAATGTTACATTTTAGACCCTTAAGAATGAAAAATGGCAAAATATACCCTTGGAGTTTGCACTTTTACGAGTTTGGTCCTTCAAGTTTAAAAGATATACAAAGTAAACCTTGTACTTTGGAAAGTGACATAATAGATCCCTATAGTTATAACTTTGATAAAATGACATATTCAGCCCTTCTAGTTATTAATTTCAGAAAGTTACGATATATACCCCTTGCATGGAATACTTTTGCAAAACAAGTCCAAAATGCCATGCAAGCTTATTTTAAGTTTCTAATTGATATTAGCAGGTTATAGCTTGTTAATATAAGCTAAAATATGAAGGTTTAACATAACAAAAGTTTAAAATAACGATTCGTTAAGCTAGGAAGCAAAACGGGTCAAATTAGGGTTTCAAAACGTAAACGCGCGGTTTTTAAGATCAAATTCCTTCAATAATCAAAAAAGTGTTATTTAACATAATTAAGCATGCCTAAGCTAATTATAAACAATATGTAGCCATTTAACATTTAGTTTTAAGAAAACATAAAATGAGGGTTTGCGGTGTACGCGTTTGGAATCAAAATAAAAATGAGCCATGATTGAGTTATGAAACTTTAACAAAGTTTATTTAGGATCATATGAACATTATAAGAGTGTATTACAGTATGAAGATCATGATCCTAGGTTTGAGATTAAAACTTGAAAACGGGTCAGAAATCAGGACTTTTGCACTCTATGCCTAGAAAACACTTCGGGGTTCTTTTCTTTGGTTTCTTTTGCTTCACTTCTGATCTTGAAGACCTTCTAGGGACCATCTTAGGATCGTCCTTTAGCAAAGGATTGCTTGTCTAAAATTGGTTAAAGAGGAGGAAGTGGGGATGATAAAATGAGGGTTTAGGGTCCTATTTATACTCGAAAATCCCTTGAGCTAAAGATTAATGTTTGTAGGATTTGTATTAAGGGTTTACAACAGTATTTGTTGTGTTTCGGTTTAAATGGGCGAAAGGATAAACGGGTCATGGTTTAGAAACTAGCTCGGTTTTAGGGTTTAGGGTTTTGAATTAGGGTTTTGAGTGTAAAAATATGTATGAAAGTTTATGAATAGAATAATTAGGGTTTACACATTGTAAATTGAGTGTAGTAGCTTGTACAAAAGTGGTGGTGAAGAAATTAGAATGAAAACGGAGGTAAAACGGCTATTTTGGAATCATGCTTAATGAACTTGTAGATTGTGCTTTAAAGACTTGGACTTGAAACTTGGAGGAGTTTATATTTCAAATGAGATGTTATATTACTTGTACATATGCTTTAGTAGCTTGTACAATCACTTTAGATATTAATTTTTCATGGAATTAGGGTTTTGAGGTATATGATAACAATTTTAAGCCCGTTTTGTTATAACGTTGTGAATGGTACATTATAGGAATAATGTACTTTGTATTAAAATATTAAATAGTGACTTGACATGTTATGATTTTTGCTTTGACATATAATGAAGGATAGATTTCCATAGTAGGTTTGCGTGAGCCCGCCGTCTACTGTTTAGTTATGCTACATTGCATATGTGAGATATTAGAAATGCAAGTAATGTAAAAACGGAAAAATTTCCCCCTACAATTGTACATCATAAATAAAATAAGTTGATTTTGGCATTTGATGAAAATTCTGGTTGTTATAGCACACCTTTTGGAATGTCCCTTGGCTTCGTTGTTTGCCACCATTCTCTCAAATTTATGGAGCAAAGGCCATACACATACCTTTCAATCCTCTTACTTTCTGGGGTTACTAAGTGAGGAACTAACCTAGCTAACTCATGAAACCTATCATAGACCAGCTTGGCCAGCTCTCGAGGGTGCGGGGGCGGTAGGATATCGCGTACATGGTGGGTAATACCATAGCATGATTCAACAATTTAGTCTCTAACTATTGCATTCATTACTCGGTAGAATTTCTCTCTAGTCAAAGTCCTTAAAGTCTTTCCATACATCCTGCAGACAGCTTCTCAGCTTCGTGTGTGGATTTGAGAGTTCCACTACGTAAGAGCCTTACCAAAAAATGAACCAGTAGTGTACTTTACCTTTTGGTTTACCTCACACCCACTCATATCCTGAACTGACTCCATCTTCTCTATCCAACGGGTATAGACTATAGCACCTCCCTTACCATCATACTCTTTCGGATTACAAGCTAAGAACTCCTTATAATACACCTCTACGTCCGTTGTTTGCAATGAAAATCCTACAGTCGACTTGGATGTTGTCATTGATGGCATCCACCAGTTTTGAATTCCTACCATCCCCTATTGCACCGATAACTTGGTTGCCTACTTGAGCTAAGACAGTGGGAAGTAAATTCTGCAGTTGTTATGCAATGATAGTGGAGAAGTCAAGGACTCTATCGACACCATCATTCACCTCATTACCTTGGCCACCTACTTGACCACGTACTTGGCCACCTTGACCATCAATCTCACCATTACCCTGATCACGAGACCGACCTCTAGTTCTACCACCTCCTCTACCAATCCGTCCACCCGTCCTTCTCCTTGTGGTGCGGTTGTTCCCACCAACACTTACCATCGTCAGTCTGGCGGCATTATCTACACCAGGGAGGACATAGGTAACGTTAGGTAGGTAGGAAGGTCACCATATATAGTATAACTTATTATACTACGATACACATAATACGGTCCTAAGGTGTCAACACCGTTTTGTGTGAATGATAATAATAAATATGCTTGAGTCGTGATACGTTTATAACTACGTTGGCCACTATATTTATACCTGTATCCTTTCCTAGTGTGCCCATATTAGGCTCACACATTTCGATGATTGACTTACTAGTACGATATACTATATAACCACATAAGTAAGTAGAAGCGGAACACCGCGTACATAGATCCTAAAACGAAACTATATGACGGTTCTTAGGTTATAGTCTTGGCCAAACCACTTAGTTCTCTATAACCTTGGCTCTGATTACCAATTTGTCACACCTCGTCATAGGCGGAAACACGGGAATGCAACATAATGATCAATCATAACATAAGATATATAATAGAGAAGACTAAGATGCATAAATGAAAAGTGTCATGATGACTATCAACCTCAATACAACCTTGAGTGATGTCTCATCCAACAACACAGCATATAGTCGCCTATAAGACCAAATGCCCACTCATGGGTCCCTATAATGAGGTGTCATTCTATACACTTTTGCAGGGTCGTTTAACCCCCTAAATCGTGCATTTATGCCCAAAATAGGTACTTAATCATTCCTTTTTAGGTATTTCTCATTTGAAAGAATTACACGTGACTTGGGCTCATTTGGAGAAGAAACAGATAAGATTACGGACCTACACCAACATTGATCAATAATTTCTCTACAGTGGCTGGAGACGGCGTCACAGATACAACGTGACGCCGTCACCACGAAGATCAAGACGGTGTCATAAGATTCTACGATGGCGTCAGAGCATACGGCCCAACCCATTATCTAGAATATTCTCTTTCATGATGGCGTCACGATTAAAACGCGACGCCGTCACAACATTTTTCCTATATATACAAACCCGAATTTAGGGTTTTGAGTGTGTAACTTTAGAATAAAAGAAGGGTGCGAACCCTAGTTCATTTAGCAGCTATTAGGGACGGATTTAGGGCCTAAAAACCCTATTGTACTTCCTCTAACTCATGTTTTAATCAAGTAAGGTTTATTTAATCATTTAATATGTCTATGTGTTGTTTGATCTATCTATCTATGCTCTTGCTTTATCTTTAATATGCTTGGCTAAACCTTTTATTGTGTTTATTTATGATTGTATGAAACCTAGAATATAGATCTTAGTGATGTTGCTTCTTGTGATGGATGTGCATGTTAGGCTCTAGATAACCAGCTTTTGTTTGTATCGATGTTGATATGTCTAGGGAAACATGATTGTGTAGAAAGGATACCATCGGGTAACAGTCTGCATACTACCTTGCCCCCTAATATGGTTGATCCACTTTTAATATATTTCACATGCACTTAGTGTACCCCTAGGGGCCATGTAATAGTCTTCATACTACCTTACGCGTGCGTTACTCTAGCGGAATACTAAGTAGACAGCGGGCTCGTGTAATTCGTTCATGACTTAGGAAATAGTTACACGAATCATTACAAGGGTGACAAGGCAACAACACTAGGAGAAGCAATCTAGGGAGTAATACATGATTAAATAAACACAGTCTTTTATCTTATTGTTATCACCAGTAGCGTAGAATATATTTAGTTTAATAGCTAAAAGCAATCACCTCTCCAATTATATAATTTACTTGTTTTCCATAAAACATAAAAACACAAAAATAATCTTCCCTCAACCTTTAGAATTCTGTTAGACCGTGATCAAGCATTCCCAACCTATTCCCTGAGTGAACGATAACAACCCTGAGTCTTGCCTATACTACTACTACAACAATTAGGTGCTCTGCCTAGGGAGTTGTAAAACTTCTTGTAGAAGTCCTACGACGACCACATCAAACGCAGACATGGTAAATCACTCAAATACTCAATTTTCTTAATCTGCTCGGCGGTCAGTGGTTTCTTTCTTCTTCACATCCTTTACGTGCTTTGAATGCTTCTTATTCTTGAAGGGTTTCTCATCTTCTGATGAGGAAGACTCATCCTTTACTTGCTTCTTCACATCCTTTACTTGCTTCTGCTTCTTAATAACTTTCTTGGGTTTCAAGACCTTCTCTTCTTCTGATAAAGAAGAATCATCATATGAAGAAGAAGAATCAGAAACATGCTTTCGCTTCTTCACATCCTTTACTTGCTTCGTCTTCTTAAAAACTTTCTTGGGTTTCGAGACCTTGTCTTCTTCAGAAGAAGAATCAGAAACATGCATCCGCTTCTTAGCCTTTGAAACAACTACCGTCTTAGTACCCTTAACACCCTTCATTTTTACATCCTTAACCTCTAGCTCAGAATCGTCACTATCCTTAGACACTTAAGTTTCCTTATCCTCTTCACTTTCATTGTCCTCTTCGCTTTCATTGTCCTCTTCGCTTTCATTACCCTCTACATCAGCCTCTACCTCTTCATTATGTTTCTTAAACTTTGAAACAACTACCTTTTCTTTACCCTTAAAAACCTTTGTTTTTACACCCTTACCCTCCTCCTTAGACTTGTTACTTACATCAACCTCTTCACTTCCCTTATGCTCTTTATCAGAATCACTTTCTCCATCACTACCCTTTACATCAGAATCACGCTCATCCTCTACCTCTTTATCCTCAACCAATATCTTCCTTTTACCAACATTTAATTCGACAGGAGCGACTTTCGGTTTTACAGGACCTTTCTCTTTTGAAACTTCTTTCGGTAATCGTCTAACAGAAGACTTGGTATTAGGTGATGGCTTAGGTTGCAATACTTCATTTCCCTTAAAAGATTTCTTATAGTTCTTTTTATCTTTTGGAAGTCCACCTACATCAAAAACAATTAAATGTTAATATTTTAAACGCCTTAACTAGTTAGAAAATCTACGCACGTCACTTCTTCCACTGCAATAACTTCCTCAACCTCAAAACTATTTCAAACGCCTTTAAAAACTAAAGTGAGAATCACAACTGATTTGCCACCAACAATCATATATGATTCTACCAAAATCACATATGATTCTACAAAAATCACATATGATTCTACAAAAATCACATATGATTCTAACAAAATCACATATGATTATACTAAAATCACATATGATTCTACCAAAATTACCATTTCACAGAAATCAAGTCAAACAAAAAACAAAAAAACACAAAACCAACACAAAATAAGTAATTCTAAAACAAAACATACAGTTATACAAACAACGCAAGCGAGTGTAGTAAATGCCCTAAACAAAACTGACAGCTATACAAACAATTCTAAAACTAAACGCTATCAATATCAATCTTAAACTAAACGCCTTCAATATCAATTCTAAAACAGAAAAAACAAAAATGCAATAAGGCTATGGTACCAACAACTTATCCCAAAACAACTCACACACGTTAACGCTCAGTAGACACACGAATAAACACATTGAGACATTCACATTTCAATAGACATTCAAATGAAAACATTCCACCTATCGATCGAACATGATCAAGTCCTAACTATAACGAACACAAACACAAACATAAAACAAATCATGAGTCACAGTTATGTAAAAAGCTTATCTACTTATTTGTGACTCGTGATAGTTTTATATTTTCCGTAAACTGCTTATCAACAACAAAATAAGCACAAAATCAGAATAAGCGTATTATCAACCACAAAATAAGCATAATCAACCACAAAATAAGCACATAATCAGAATAAGCATAAGGAATAACCACAATCAAACTAAAAACATATTATAAACACTAAATAAACTTATAATCGGAATAAGCATAAAATAAGCATAATAAAACATAAAATAAGCATAAAATAAAAAAATCCACCATCATCAGCATCAACAACTTGAATAGATGATGAATCGACCTTCGATCTACGCTTTCTCGCTGCCATTTCATCGCGTTTAGCCATGAATCATAAACGGTTAGAGGTGTGTGTGTGTGTGCGTGTTATGATCGGTTAGGTGTGTGCGTTTAATGAGAGTAACTGGTGTGTGTGTGTGTGTGTGTGTTTAACGGTTAGGGGTGTGTGTATGTGTTATGGTGGTTGGTGTGTGTGATTAATGAGGACGGTAAGGTGTTCTAGCACAAGTTGAGGATACACAAAAAGACTAATGTACCCCTGCAGTTAAATGAGACGAGTATTTTTTTTTAATATGTATTTATCTCAACCATTAGATGATAAATAAACGGAGGGTGAGATGGATTCATTGGGTCTATGAAAAAAAAGAGGTCTATGTTGAACTTTTGGCTACGTACACATGCATATAATATTGTTAATTGAAAATTTTTGAGACTTTTAAAACTTTTTATGTCTTAGACGGTCGCTCATCCTCCTCACTTTGAAATTTAGCAAAATGTGAGCAACTTATCGATTAAAATAATATGAGATGACATTTGTAAGATCACAAACGGCCTATAATGGCGTATAAATATGTGAAAAAATAAAGAAAGAATGAAGGAACACATTTTTCGGTTATAGACTACGCAAAATAAAGCTAAAGTGGTTTACATCAAAGCTGTTAAGATCGAGAACCTACTATAAACCGTTTTTGTCTTTGCAAGACCAGAATCGAAAGATCCTACATAAATTATTAAAAGTCCTATTTGTCTAGCAATTTGTTTTCAAAGCTAATTGTATAACAAATTCATGAAGAAAGAAAAGTTCTAAAAGTTATAATATGAAAATACAACACATAATGCTTTAAAATACTAGAAAGTCTAATCGGTGATTCAGGACACTGAATCTTTTAATCTAATTTTTTTTATTTTACTTTTATAAATCATTTATAATAATCCGCGCTTACTTTGTTGTTTTTTACTTCAAGAAAATTCATTCATTTATAGTTTATTTGTTATTTGATTTAAGGAAAATATGATTTAATCAAATCTGGATCTTACAATCCTATGGTAAGATCGAGATCCTACTCAATATCATATGCCTTTTAAGATCTTACGAAGAATCGACTCATTTTTGCTTAACGGAATCGTAAAATTGAAAGATCTTAAGAAAGCTAGATCGAAATCTTAACAACTATGGTTTACACCATTTTCGAGTTCATGTGAAAGCTAACTAGATTTATCGACATCTATGTTTATTGTAGTTAGTTGAGACTAAGCATCCTGTCATATGAATAGATGGCTTAGTAAGCTTCATTATTTAGGTCATATGATTAACAAACACTTTACTAGAACTAAGCTTCATCTCCTGGCTCATTTTAAAGACCCGTGCTTGAAACCTAACGGTACAATGTTAGATGGTGTGGCATTTTTTTTACACAAGTCTGAGTTTTTACGGTAGAATATAATTGTTTCATATAGAGCGAGATTGTAATATTTTCATAAAAAGACAAACTTATGCTCCAAACATTATTAATTTTGTTCAAACTTGTTGTGCGTACTGAAAAATTACAGGATGTTTTTTAAACACCCTTGCCACCTGCACCTGCCGCAAGTGCTGATAATCAAGCTCTTGCTGATTGGAATGCTCTTTTTGATCGTCACAATGAAGTTGCTTGTTTAATGCTTGGAACTATGTCTCCAAAACTCTATCAGTAATTTGAAAAGAAATCTCCTCAAGAGATGATTACTAAGCTCCAAAAGATGTATGGAAAACCTCCGGGTGTTGAACTCCAAGAGTTGGTGAACATGTTCTATTCATGTAAGTGTAACACCCTCAAATCTGAATATGCTGTGGAATGTTGAATATCTGAGAGCGTTACTTTATGGATCAATAGCACAAGATATGAGAACGACCACTAAACGTGTCGTTTGAAAAAGATACATTGTATTAACAAAATACTTGTTTGTTACATAAGCTCATGGCTTCAAATTGTTCAACACTACAAGTAAAGATTTCGGTTTATAATAATTGTCCCCGAAATGTAATAAGACCCCAAATCTTAAATGTTGACTCCTCAATTATTGACTTCCAATGTATCATCACACCTCGTGCCTTATTAACTTGAAAAACATGCTTAAAACGTCAACATAAAGTTGGTGAATTCATAGGTTTATGTAAATCAATTGTAGGACCGCAAGATTTCCAAGTGTATGATTAAGCAACAAATGCAAACATCATAAAAAGTAATTACGTTTTCCTAAGCTCATGACACTAAAGCTCGACATGTATGAATGCAATAAATGCCAATGAATGCCTGTGAATGATGTTCTAACCCAAAACATCCCCAAATCTGACATGGTATACGCTCATTCTCGGTGATAGCTAAACACCCGAACGGGGATTGTCAATCCTAAATAGATCTATTTAAAACATTCGCGCTCACAATCTAGTAATTTACAGTTCATGATAATGGGCTCAGTGGGTTATCGCTACTTAGGCAAACACGTAATCATAGTATAAAATGTACACTTGCGTCCAATTTGTAAAACAAGCATGTTCTCACCCCAAAGATGTAAATCATTTAAGAAATTATAAAACATAGGGCTATAAACTCACCTTAGTAAGTAGTCCTTTGTGGATGATAATATATATCCAAGTATGAATCACACCGTCAAAGACCTAAATAAATACGGCCAGTCTTAGTCTACAAATTTAGGCTAATGACTCAATGTATAAACTTTAATAAATAGCTAGTTTTTATATATATATATACCGTTATCACTTGTGTGGTGGTGTACGCGTTTAATGTATTTAAAATTGTTGATGGCTCTTGGAAAGGTAAACTATCCCATACGTTCTTGTCTATGTATAATGGTTATTAATAAATATTCGTATTTATTAAATTGTAGATTTAACTCGTATATTTCCTGAATACAATTCGTCCGATATGTTAAGTGTTTACAAAAATCACTTTCGTTTATAAAATACCCTTATATTTCTTGTAATTATAAAATAGTCCCTAGGTTTATGAAATATATACTATTTTCATTTTAAACCCTTAAGTTTCCATAATTACAGGTTTAGTCCTCCAACTTTACATAATTTACACTTTAGGTCCTTACATATTCTAAACAGCCCCTAGCATTTCAAAGGATACAAAAACAGTCCCTAACTATAAGGAATCCAGTTTTGATAGTTTTAGTCCCTCTAGTTTGTAATTCACACTTTTAGTCCCTTAACTTTACAAAAATTGTATTTTAAGTCCAATTAAGTTCTAACAAGTAACATTAGATTTCATTAAGCTTCAATAAGCCCTATAAGCTGTTCCAGCTTATAAATAAGCCCGAGAGAGCTTATTTTGGCTTAATGAACCTTATTGGGCCCGTTAAGGTCCAATAAGTGTTTTAAAGGTCCGATTAAGTTTTGAAAAGCACTAAGGCATTCGTTAAGATTATTTAAGCTACATAATTCTGTTTGACTTATTAATAAGCTCAGATGAGCTTATTTTGAGCTTATTAGGCTCGTTGGCCCAACAACCTTAACTGAAAGTTAGCAAAAAGGTCCGTTAGGGTTCTCTTATTGATTTCAACTTATTTTTCCATACTAATAAGGCTTATTATAGAACTTATAAGATGTCTCATATAGTGTCTTATTCCTTTAGCAATTTAGCTCGTAAATGGGCTTGTTGGGCCCGATGTGAGCCCGTTAAGTCTTTTAGGCTTTTTGGCTTATACACTAAAGGTCCATTAGTGTTAGTTAGGTCCAATAAGTTTATTAAAACCTTACAAATTCACCAATAAGCTGATTAAGCTTATTATGAGCTTATTGGCTCGCGTTGGGCTTGCTAATGGGTTACCAGATCCATTAAGGGCTCGACTAGCTCCTTATAGGTATTTTAAGATTCAAGTGAATCAAATAAGCACCTCTAGTCCTTAAATAAGCTCGTAGAGCTTATTTATAAGTCATAGGCTTATTACATGAGGCTTGTTTGGCCGGTTTGGCTTCCACCGTGGGTGGTTGGGCCCAAAGTGACCCGAACCTAGCCCCTGGGTTTACTAGCTTGATTTCTAGGCCTCGATTATACTCGTTAAGCCCTCGATAAGCTCATGTGAGCTTATTTATAAGTTTTGAGTCTTCACTAATGGGTCGTTGGGCCGGTTAGGCCCGAACGTGGCATGTTTGGATCGTGAAAAGCCCATTGTGGCCCGTTACTTCCTGGCAACTTGTATAAGTTTTGAAAAGAGTCCTAGTGGCTACATGTTATTTGTTTAACTTATATAGATGTCGTGTTACACATGCAAACGTTTATTAACGTTACATATACGTCCCCAAGCCACTACGTCACGTTTACCTTAAAGGTTTACGTATGGTTTTTGTACAACTCGTATATAAGGGTCTTTTATCGCGTTAGGGTCCAACTTTTCTTATAAACGAAACATCTAAGTCCTCGTTTGTCATTTAATCATTTTGTACATGCATTTTGAATATGTTTTTGCACCACACAAGTACATCATGCGTATATATAGGTACTTGTGATACGTATTTAACGTGACACAAGTCTAGAAACCAAAAGAAACTAAACTATGAATTGTATTGTGTCGTGAGAGACTTACAAAGGTCCTAGCATTCTTAGATCGAGTAATAGATGTGTAGGATGCTAACCCTTAGCTCGTGTACCCCTTAAGCGCTTGATATATAAACCTTTGTTATGTTTGTGACTTCGAGTGAAGTAAAGGAAGGTGTTTGTTTGTGTCTTATGTCCCAAATAAGAGAAGAGACAAAGGTAGAGAGTGTTTAGTGTATGTGTGAGTTGCAAGAGTGTAATATGATGAGTATAAGTGTGTATTTATAGACAAGTAGCTAGTTACATGTTTCCTAGTCCTAAACAAACCAAACCGTGCCCTAGTTGATGGTTTTTAAGGGTTTCTAGTTAATCTCCCATGGTTTTGATAATACCTTGCAAGTACTAGTCTTAATTACTTCTAAGATGTACAAGATTTAGCTAGATTATGCAAATCTTAAGGATTTGTTGTATATACATGCATGTTGCCGCGACATAGGGAAGGAAAAGGAACAAAATGGTTATTAACCAATGTATATTAGGCTAATGGGAGACATTAAGTACCAATCTTAATTAACCAAGTGAAGTACATGTACTTTGGGAGATCATTAGAAGATTTCTAGGTGTATATATGTATGTGACGTGTAGAATCAAGGAGAGACAAGGCTTGAGATCTTGTTAAGGTTATACTAGTACAAGTTTTAATTACCTTAGGATGTACATGTACTTAGGGAGATCATTAGAAGATTTTTAAAGATTTTCTAAGTGTGTATATATACCCGGCCATAGTGGGTATTTAACACAAGAATTGATTTAATTTTGTGTTAAGGTTTTAAAAGTGGGTATTGGTTTGAGTCTAGGTAAGTCTAGGTATTTCCGGGGTATGTCCAAATGTATTTTATTGCGAAACGTAACCCTTTTACGTGACCAATAAAAATAAACTACGCAAAGTTAATAATTATCGTCTTAATAATTATATATTACTTGATGGATGTAAACCTTAATTTATTTGATGTCTGTTTACATTAAATGATTATTTCTAGTCTACGCGATTTATCTTAAAGGTAAATTTAAAAGTAAACGCGTATCGGACCAAAATAAATAGTGACAAATAATAGGAGTTGTAAAATGACCTGAAATTGAGAAATGTTATAGTCTCCACCCGTTAAAAGAGCTTTGTCCTCAAAGCTTAAGACCTTGTAGTGGATGACGAAGCCCGGTTTGTGAAAAATTGTGGGTATTTCTGTTTGAACAAATCTTTACGTTCCCAGGTGAACTCAGGACCTCTTCTGGAGTTCCAGCGAACCTTAACCAATGGTATCCGGCTTCTCTTCAATTGTTTGATCTCCCGTTCCATGATTTCAACGGGTTCTTCCACAAACTAGAGCTTATCGTCAATGTGAATTCCCTCTAACGGCATGACTAATGGTTCGTCAGCGTAACATTTCTTCAGATTAGACACATGGAAAGTATGATGAACTCTGCTCAACTCTTGTGGAAGTTTCAACTTGTAGGCAACTTTCCCAACTTTAGCTAACACCTTGAAAGGTCTGACACATCTCGGGTTCAGCTTGCCCCGCTTACCGAACCGTACGACCCCTTTTTAAGGCGAGACCTTGAGCATAACTCTGTCCCCAACCTCGAACTCCATCGGCTTTCGTTTATGATCGGCGTAGCTCTTTTGTCGATCCTGAGCAGCTTGCATCCTCTGCTAGATCAGGATGATCTTTTCTGTTGTTTCTTGGATCAATTCTGCACCAGTCAGTTGGGCTTCCCCAACCTCGGCCTAGCACACCGGTGATCGACATTTTCGACCATACAGTGCCTCATAATGGGCGGCCTTTATGCTAGCGTGATAACTGTTATTGTATGAAAACTCGGCCAGTGGCAAATGTTTAACCCAGCCTTTGCCAAAATTGATCACGC
>BQNB010010056.1:0-62500 GCA_026074375.1 Tanacetum coccineum
GGTTCCCCGTTAATCAGTATAAATACTGCCTGTGATCAGGTAGAATTCTGAAGAATCTCCTTGACAGGGTTTCGCAGCTGTGTTAGCCGTTCTCAAACTAGAGCGTCTCAAAGTAGACAAAGCACAGAGTGAGTGGACCAGTGAATTAGAAACCCAATGATTAATGAGAAACTGATTTGAAAATCAGTTGCGTGTCACTCAGAAAAGAGTTTTTGTGACGCATCAAAAATTTTATATCATAAGATCATATTTCATCAGAAACACATTTGTTTTGAAAGATATACATAGTCAATGTGCTCGATAATCAGTTGTTGAGCACATCGAAAGGTTTTTAAAAAAACAATTCGTCAATTTATATACTGGAACAAGTTTGATTCACTCAGAATCACCCCATCGTTGTTTTCCAGTTGTCACAAGTTTGATCCTTAAGAGGATCTCACAAGTTACCTACCAAGAGCTTGTTTGATGATGGCTCTAGAAAGATTTCCATCTTCATTGTGAGTACTTACGTATCACTCGGATGTTCTGGCAATACGACGAGGATAATGCGTAGGACTCTTAGGATCTTACTTGTTATCACAGTGTGTGATGAACAAGCTTAGTTTGTATTAGTGTCCTAATGAGATTTATGGATGATCTCATAGCTCTAGACTCAATAGTGCACTTTTGGTTTTAGTAGTCAAAGGCTAGAGCGGACTGCCACCTTTTCAATATCATCTAACTCGGAGTGAGAGAGACGATAGAAATGTATTGATCTCCGTGAGAAATGAAACAAGAATCCTTTAAGGGATCTTGAGTGGTTAGGGAGGGTTGTACAGCGTATCATTGGGTCCATGATACTTGTTTTCAATGTTAGCAATCAACCATGTGATTCTGACAGCATATGTAGTGACCCGGTTTCTGCCTAATGTTTAAGGAGGGCTGCTTTCTTTTCACCCTTTATCTTAGCATTTCTTTTTCATTCTTCAACCCCTTCAGTGCTTACCGATACTTCATTAATAGTACCTTGTTCGGTATGTTCCAGTACTAGCTCTATCTCAGTCCGTACTATTCCCTTATTCTCACATTACTCCTTTTTAATCATACCTAAGGACTTCTACACTAACTAGTGAATTGTCCCTGGGTAGATCCCTTTGGCTCTGGCGGGATCATGGGAACGATTACCTAACCTTACCATCTTTATAACTTTGATAGAATAATTACAGGGTCGGTCTTTGGTATTTCCACAATTGCCATTATACACCATTCGCTCCCCCTCAATATGTGCATCGATATTCGAAAGAGTTTAGCACATATGGGAGAGCCTACACTTGAGTCCAAAAGATCACATTTTTATCAGATTTTCATATTAAAATCACATTCTCTCCCCCGATCACAAATTTCAAACGGTTTGAGATTTAGGATCTTAATTGATTTAAATATGTTAGAAAATTTTGGGAGAAAATGTGTCTTAGTTATACAAGCCTATAATAGAACATATTCATGCTCCCCCTCAATTATGGAGGGACATAGTTCGTGTCAGTTATGATGAGTTTGTTCTAATGGTAACAAAATTTGACACAAACTTAGAAAAACCAAATATACTGACACAAAACACATCTTAAGCACTACCGTACAATGTACATATTACAACAACATATATAAGGATACCCCACAAGTGATGGACCTTGTTTGTAGAAATGATGTGATCACTCGGTTCTCTGCAGAAGTCTGTAGTCTCTTTCTCTTATTCGTCCACCAATAAAGCTTTCTAGGTTACGGAAGATCCTCCTTGTATTAAGCTATTTTTGAATGGAAAACATAAACTCCTTGCTTCTTTTGACATCTTTCCTTGTCCAAAACCGTGTGTTCAAACCTGGATTCATCCTGTTGACCTTGAATTCCTTAACCTGGTAGTCCAATGCCTCATCAATCTGTTGCAGAGTGTCGTCGTTGAACTTGTGGATCTCATTGAAGCGCATGATCATTTGAACCTCATGTTTATCCCTAAATGCGACGGCTCTTGGAGAGTCAATTACGGTGAAGTCATGCTTAAACTCAAAACCAGTTGCATCCCATCGAGGTTTGGTGAGGTTTAGTTGAGTCTGGTAGCTCTCAATCCCCAGTTGGAAGTCTTCTACCCATTGTCTGATAACCAAGTTTCTGATTTATAAGTTGACTGTAGTAGAGAGAATCTTCTTATCTTGGGGTGGAAGATAGTTCAGATGACCTTGAAGATTCAATAAGTACAGATCTTCAAAGTCACTTGGGTACAGATATTTGAAGTCCCTTTCTGCAATAATATACTCATTAAGATCAGCTCTGTGAAGGACGATCGTCTTCATGTAATCGTACCCATATAAGGAGAAAACTTCAATTCTGACAACACTTAAAATGCGCATATGAGTCCGTACAGCTCTGCGATCACCCTTAGATGTGTGTCTGTCAATGTAGAATTGTTGTCTTTGGAACCACCAGTAAGAAATACCATACATAGCAGCAATGTCATACTTGCATTCTTATTTAATCCACATCTGATCGGGTATCATTTGCTCTAACCCAACATCAGGATAACACGTTGCTTTCATCTTTGAGATTGACAAAGCAGGTCTGCCACCCTTGCTACCATATCTTAGATACTCCCAATCTTTGTTAAAAAAGAAGTCAGCTTGAATTGTGACTTGCCCTGGCTGACCACCCAGTGGTAGTGGTTTGTTGACATTATGCCTGATGATTGCATCGTCCACTTGATCGGTGGGAGTTTATGGCATTATTCCATTTGGTACTGGAGATGAATCACATTGGGATGGAAGACTTTGACGATTTCAAATGCAGGGCCTTCCAGGTCTTTTTGTGTAAGTTTCGTGATCCCTTGCTTTTTACAGAACCAATCCATAAAGATTGCCATGTCACCGGTCTAAGCAAGTAATGAGTTCTCTGGTGGAGGTGCATAGGTGGATGCAAGAGCAGATGCCGAGTTGTTCATTGGTATAGGCAGGTCAGATGATGGAATGGACCAGGCAGGTTCTGGTGTAGCAGGTCTGTCTTCCTCAGGAAGTGGCTTCCACCAATCTTGCTTCAAATTTACCTTAGGAATGTGATCATTCCCAATGTCTTCATCATTAGACGAATGTACCTGTTTGTCGGGAGCCGAATCAGCATCCATATGTAGATCTTCAAGAATTGATGAGACAAACGGCTTAAGTCTTGTGTCAGTGGTCGGCTAAGCCGTATATTCAGCTGAAGTCACTGTCTTTGAAGAGCTTGGGGCAGCTGTGCTTTTTGACAAATCACTCTGGTTGGTGGATAGAGGTGGAGGAGGAGGTGGCAGTTAAGACGATCCAGAAGCGCCAAAAGCTCTTGAAGTTCCATATGGACCTGCAGGTGGTAGAGGAGGGGGTGGCCGAGGAGGTGGAGACCCAGGTGGTGTTTTTAGTGACTCGTGTCTCCTTTTCTTCTTTCTTCGTGCTTCAGCCAAATCAGTTAGGAGCTGTTCAAAGTGATCACGGTCCATTGACTTCTCCAGAGCTTCGTACAGCTTCTTGTGATCTTCATGAGTTTTGTAGGATTTGGTTTCCCACATGCGGTGGTGAAGAATCTCTTGCATGTCAGCTTCTGGCAAATCTCTGAAGCGATCCCTGAGTGGAGCTTGAATGGCCCAGTTAACAACATCTATGACAATTTCATCTACTGCTTTGCTCACCTGATGGGGAATATCAAGATTCTCTAATTTGTACAATCTGGACCCATGTTTGTCCAATCTTTCCTCCAGGGCTAAGTTGTCTTGTAGCAGATCCGTCATATGTTGTTCAAGCTCACCGATGCGCTGAATTAAGATCGAATCTGAGGAGCCTTGTTGTAGTTGAGTTGGTGGTGGTAGAAGAGATGTTGTTGTTGTGATTGCTGTGACAGTTGTTGTTGATGTTGGTAGCGGTGGTTGAACCGTTATGAAGACTGGTTGAGAGACTATGAGATCAATAACCAGAGTGGTCATTAGAGGAACAAAAGAGGTGTCCAGATGAATGGGAACCGTGACGACCATTGACTGAACCTCTGATTCAGTATTTATTTTCTCATGTTCGTCTTCCTGTGACTTCTCCACAAGGAACTGATCGGCGAAGCTGAGTTCCTTGTCAAGATTTTGTAGAGAAGACAAGGTTCCAACAGAGCTTGCAGGTTCTTTAAGTCTCACTTGATCTTCAGTTGGGAGTTTAAGGTTCTCCTGAACATTTAGGTAAGCCGTTGTAGTGATCTCTTCATCCATTTGCTCAGGGTTTTGTTGAATTAAAGTATCAGTGACCTCAAAGTCCATGTGTTCACGGTTTGGTCCAGCATGAATAGCATGACTGGATTAAGGTTGAGACACTGCAGCATCACAAGGGTTTGATCCAGCCTGGCCTTCATCTTGTATACTAGGGTTTGGTCCAGCCTGGCCTTCGTCTTGATCTCCAGCATCAGTCCCTGGTACTTCCTCACCAGATTTCGTCTCACTGTCAGTCAGACCAAGTTCCGCATACAATGAAGAAGATTCATCATGACCTGAAGGTTCAATTGGTGCAGAACTGCGCCTTTGGAAGATATATTGTTCAGCAGGGATCTTCTTCTTTGGTGTCTGAAGGGTGAGTAGATCAAGGGCCACTTGTTCATCACTGACTTTCTCTTTACCCTTTCCCTGAACATTTGGAAGCGGTTGAAATTCCCCAGAGTCAGGTTCCCTGATCACCACAGGAGGAAGTGGACCCTGATGCGCATTGTGAACCTCCTTTAAACTTTCTTCAATTACCCTTTGCGTATCAGCCTCTTCATCACCGTACACCGGTTCCTTATCTGGAACACCTTCATCAACAAATTCATCAATCAGCTGTAAGGAGCTCTTAAGCTTTCACTTCTTTATCACCTTACCAGCTTTAGGTCATTTGGCTGGAGATGGTGCCTCAAAAGACTCCTTGACCAGTTTACGCTTTTTACTTTGGTTTTTCTTGGAGGGTTTAGTTGTTGCAGGTGTTGGTTTGTGTGGTTAAGAAGGAGTGGGCTTGGGAGCCTCGGCAGCTGCAGGTTTTGTGACTGATGCTGCTTTGGGTGCTAAAGGCTTAGATTGCTCGATTGCTTTGGGTTTAGTGGCCTTAGCAGGTTTAGGTGTAGGAGAGTCAGGATCACTAACTTCTTCACCGGAAAGGTATCTTTGATGCTTAGCTACTTTCTCCAGATACTCTTTGTAGTATTGCCCACCTCGAATGTCAGCAGTGATAAGTTCGTTTGGAATAGGCATCCCAAAGACTTCCCGTTTGGTTCCCTTAGCGCTAAATTTGAGGTATCCAAGAACATACTCTTCATACGGCAAATGAAGTGGAGAGTCTGGCCTCGGGTGGAATTTATGTTTACTTTGTAAGTGATGGATGATCAGCTTGGTGAACCTAACACTTGGGATCACAAGAGGATTGACTTTCTTCTTTCCCTGAGTATGCAGTACCAGATTCTTTTTGTCTTTGACAAAAGAATGAATGGATTGGGTGAATTCTTCCCGCATCCTTTCTGCATAATCAATATGGGCTCGATTGACGACACCCCAAAGAATCTGCAACACCGGAGCTCTTGGTCTCTCGAACGCTGATGTCTTTCCCGTAAGACATAAATTAATGATAGTAGTGAGTGCCCTCTACGGCTGTAACATGTCATTAGTCACGACAGCAGATAAAGTTCTGATAACTTTCGGGTAACCCAGTTCGTTGACAAAGTTGATGAGAGCATCAGGTGTTGGTGGGGAAAAATGGATTGTTGTTGTTGACAGGTGTGATCTGAAGGGCTTCTCTTAGTGTGTCTTTGGTGAGATCGAACCATTGCTCATCTAGTTGACAGCTGTAACTCCCGGTGTTTTTGACATATCGAACAGTGTCCCAAAACTGTTGAATATAGATTGATGAAATTGTCGATAAAGCAGTGAAGGCTCTGAAGAAATTGGTGTGCTTCAGAATATCCACATCAATCTTGTAGATTGGATTTATTTGTGACTTTTCTACATCCAAATAGCAGTTGCTTTTTCCTACAGGAACCCAACTGCAGCGAGGCAGGATCTGATCATCTGTTTGAGTGGGTGGTGCCATAGTAGGTGCTTGTTCAGCAGGAGCATTGACATTAACATCAGCCATTGTATCTGCAAAATTACATTCACAGAGAGACATACATACAGACAGGAGATGTTAGATGTTAGCACATGCTCGAGAGTTAATCAGTTATGGACTAAATCCAGGAAAAGGACACTTAGATCATGTTAAAGTAGTGATCAATAGATTTGGTCAACTCTTGAGTCAACGGAAGTGAACTCATGGGAGAGAAGACAAAACGTAATGACCAAACCACAATGATCAAATCGCAGTTGTCAAGCAATACGAGGCAAAACGTAGAGGTTAAGACATGTTAGGTAGTGCAAAACGCAAGACACAAAATGCAATTAGTCAACAAAACGCAATTACACACAAGTCGCAGACATCTCCCAAGTAAAACGCAGTCCATCAAAACGCAATGAATATTTTATACAAAATAATCAAAACGCAGTCCACTTAAAACTCAAGAACCAAGTCGTAACAATCAAAACATAGGGAATCAAAACGCAATGAATATTTTTATAAAAAATAATCAAAACGCAAACCATTTAAAACGCAAGAGACAAATAGCAACGGGCAAAACGCAATCCTACAAAGCGCAAGGAATATTATATTCAAAAATATACAAAACGCAATCATTAAAAAAAATCCAAATGAGGGCTTTAATATTTTAATATTTTATCGGTCTTCATATACAAAACGCAATGATTGCGTTTTGTTCCTGCTTAATAGTTAATAATCAAAACGCAATGGGATATCAAAGGACAAAACGCAGCATGTATTAAGCAACCAAAACGCAGGCTAGAATTTGTACAGCAAAACACAACTATGAATCACCAGACAAAACGCAGACTAGAACATCTATCAAAACGCAATTAAGAACACAATAGGCAAAACGCAACCAAGAACACTAACAAAACGCAACCAAAAACTTTTTATAAGCGCATATTCTAACTTTCCAATCAAGACTTCCAAGGCAATACCAGATCATGATTTACTTTCTAAAATGCTCACTAACCTATTACCAACAACAAGAGGTCACCACACATATCATATGGTCACAATTTTGACTTAAAAAGTCAACCTAAATGCGAAAATCACAAGGACCATAAATCAAAGATGTGGGATCCAATTCAGGCATCAACAAAGCATCATGTATGTAATCTAAAGCTAACCCAGCAATCAAAACTCAATTAGAAACACTAACCAAGATTTGGATGATGATTATGCACGAAAATCTACAAAAAACATGCGATTTACTAAGAGTTAAGCCATATTGATATAGATAAAGTATGATTAGATGATGTTAAGCATTAAACAACTAATACCTAGACAAGAAATCACACAAATGGCCACGAATCAAGCAAATCACAGTGTGTTGCATTTTGGGTTGAGAGAGAAAGTATGAAAAAGTGTTTGAGTGGAATTTTTTGGAATTTTGACCAAGTCAAAACGCAATGGCCTTTTATAGGTATGATTTTTAGCTTATGGCAGATTTGGCCCCTCACTTTTTACTTTTCTTTTTCATTTAAGGTATAAGAGTTACTAAGGGATTATTTAAGATACATAAATGGAACAAATGGTCTTTTATATTTTATGAGTCTAAGAAACAAATAGCAAATAGCGCATAAGACCCTATACTTGCATATAACTAACAAATGTGGCCTTTTTGAGTTAACACACGTTTAACTCCCCCTTAAAATCTAACCCCAATAGATACAAAACCTTTCTCAATTATTTATACGATGTATAAACATGCCCGTTAGATGTCATAAATTTTGAAAAAATACTCTCCCCCTCAATCAATGACCCATTTTCTACCAAAAGAGCTGTAGTCGTTGATTGAGTATCAAATTTATGAAAACACAAGTCCGATTGATTTTCCAACAACATTAAACCACCATGTGAAATCCAAATAATTTTCTAAAGAATCATAAACGAAAAAGTATAAGGATAGACAGAAGACTTCTCTTTCGTATCAGGAAATAATGCACTGAAGCGTACATTAGATCGAGGTTGCATGGATATAAAGTAATCCATGCCCGGGAGAACTTAATCACCTGTTGTTAGGAACAGCCGTCTTTTTGGCGACATGCTTTCCTCAATTTGAAAAATGGGTTGCATATCAGAAATAATAGCAAGCCATAAAGACATGTTTTGAAACGTTTGAACTTCCGTTCAAGCTTCATTTAAAGACCCGTGTCATTATTGAATGACATTTCTAGGACCATAAATGTTATCGATAAACGGAAGACAGGTCTTGAAAAACTATTTTTGGTATTTTCTATTTTCTGATTTTTTATAGTTTTTATAGGTTTTATATTTTTGTATTTTCTTTTTGGTTTTGAATATGTACATATTTACATAGGATATAGGAAGACCATCTGTTACTCCTCTTCTCCTTCATGAAGACGTTTAAGAGTTTTCGGAGACATACTCTTCATACCAAGACGCGGGAGGATAAATTCGAACCGCTCTCTTGGTAATGCTTTGGTGAATATATCTACGAGCTGATAATCCGTCGTCACGAAGTACAATTCAATCACACCTTTCTCAACTCGCTCTCTTATAAAATGGTGTCATATGTCAATGTGCTTGGACCGAGAGTGCTAGACATTATTGCAGCAAAGAGCAATGGCACTACGATTGTCACAATACAATGGAATCTTATTGAAGACAAAGCCATAGTCTATAAGCTGTGATCTCATCCAAAGTATCTGAGCACAACATCCAGACATGGCAATGTATTCAGCCTCTGTTGTAGAGATCGCAGTGCTCTTCTGTTTCTTTGATGACCAGCTGACTAATTTATCTCCAAGGAACTGAGCACTTCCTGACGTACTTCTTCGTGTGTCTTGACAACCTGCATGGTCCGCATCTGCATAGGCCGTTAGTGCCATAGCGGTGTCTTTCGGATACCAAAGACCCCAATTAATGGTTCCTCTGAGATACCGAAAGACCCGTTTAAGTGCTTCAAGGTGCTTTTTGGTAGGTGAAGCCTGATACCTAGCACACATGCATACCGCGAATACAAGGTCGGGTCTGCTGGCAGTGAGATACATTAGGGAGCCGACCATACTACGAAATCGAGTCTGGTCAACTGGAATCCCTAAGGGGTCCTCATCCAGTTTGAGTCGATCCACCATGGGTGTATCAACAGGGTCACACGAATCCATCCCAAATTTCTTTAATATTTCAAGAGCAAATTTTGATTGTATAATGAAAATGCCTCTGGGATTTTGAGAAACTTGTAAGCCTAAGAAAAACGACATTTATCCCATCATTGACATTTGAAATTTAGAACTCAACTCATAGGAAAATATTTCACATGCTTTAGGGTCGAGGCAAAAATGATATCATTTACATATATTTGAACAAGAAGAATATGTTTGCCTGTTTTCCTAGTGAATAGTGTCGGATCATCTACACCCTTGGAAAATTTGTTGTCCAGAAGAAATCATGACAGGGTATCATACCATGCCCGAGGGGCTTGCTTTAAACCGTACAACGCCTTCTTTAGATGATAAACATGTGTCGGGTGATCTGGATCAACGATACCCTCTGGTTGACTAACATAGACTTCTTCCTTCAATTCACCATTAAGGAATGCTGTCTTGACATCCATTTGATAGATGGTTATGTTTTTACTGGCTGCATTGGCGATGAAGATGCGAATAGCCTCGATACGTGCAACATGTGCAAATGATTCCTCAAAATCAATACCCTTCTCTTGTCGATACCCTTGGCTACCAACCTAGCCTTGTTCTTCAGAACATTACCATATTCATCAAGTTTAACTTTGTAAATCCACTTGAGAGCAATGATCATGACACAGTCTGGTTGAGGTACTAATTCCCATACTTGAAGTCGATCAAATTCGTGAATATCATCTTGCATTACTTGAAACCAGCAATCCTCAGTAATTGCAGATTTGAAGTTCTTTGGTTCGACTTTTGACAGTACAGAGTTATACAAGCACCATAAGGCATCGGTTGGCAGTTGTTTTCTGGTGGATACCGGCCAAGAGGGATTGTTGTAGGATCCCGTTAACACTTCACTTCACACAATCAAACACGAAATCGAGATAGAAATGAGAAAGAGATGTGGTGGTGTAGAGAGAGAAATAAGAGAGAGAATTGAGAGAGAAAAATGAAAAGATTTATTATGAGAGAAATGAGATAGATATTTTTCCAAGTGAAAAATATCTATATATATACCCCTACACATTTAATGTGACGCGTGGGATATTTAACTAGGACTCGGGCTTGGGTTTTGCTTGGGATTAAACCCGAAACATATACAATATTAGATTCACTATCGAGCCCGATTCCCGATATTATACTATTACAACATTAACTAATTAAAGACCGAAGCTCCATCATAGAGTGACCGAACTTCCTTGTTCGACTCAATAAATTGAGGCTAACAATCTCCCCCGAAGTAAGGTCTTGAACACGGGAACGAGCTTCCTTTATTGACTCAATAAAATTGAGGCTAACAATCTCCCCCGAAGTGAGTTCATTGATGACTCCTTTTATGAAATCATGAGATTGCTTTGTCGTATTACAGCTCGAGTATCTGGTCTTGTCTCGTTATCTGTTGTAGGCTTTGTTCCTTCATGCTTTGCGATCTTGACTTTGAGCCTTTGTCATTGTCTTTATCGTCTTTGCCATCTTGCGATCTTGTGTCTTTGACCAACATGCTTATACTTTTGCATTATCTTAAAAGCTTCAAATCAGAGTTAGCGGAAGTCTTTGTCATTATAAATCTTAAGCTTTTCTGAGATAGTATGTCTTTGTATATTGAGCATTTGAATGGGATTGAGGTTGCCGTTACCACCGTTTGACCTGCAGGTTGTTACGTTAGTGATAAACGAGAAAATTTGATTTGAAAAAATCAATCGACGTGTCACTCGTAAAGAGTTTTTTGTAACACACGAAGTGTCATGTTTTTTATCAATATAAAAAAAACATACTCATCCGTCAATTCATTACTGAACCAAATCGATATCCAGTTCACAAGTTTTGATTCATATAGAAACCGTAATCACCTACCAAGAGCTGTGTATGATGTTGACTCAAGCAGGATTTTCCATCTCATTGTGAATACTTATAGTTCACTCAGATGTTCTAGCAATATCACAAATGATATTGCGTAGGACTCTTGATAACCAGCTTTGTGAACCTGATGATTGTTCAACAAGTAATTGAAATGGAATGTGTCCTAACGAGAATTTTTATTAATCTCTTGGCTCAAGACCGATTAAGTGCATTTTGGTTTTTGTACTCGGAGGCTGGGTAGCATATTGCCTACATTCAATATCAACTATTCCTCGTAATTAGATGTCAATAGATAACGGTGTAATCTCTGTGACAAAAGAGACCAATTTTCTGTTAAGAGAACCAGAAATGCTGGAAGGGTTGTGCATGCATCACTAGGTCCCTGATGTCGTTTCAATGTCAGCAATACAACTTGAGATTCTAACAGCATATGTATTGACCCGGTTTCTGCCTTAAGTGTGTGGAGGGCTTCTTTGTTTAGACCCTTTATCCATACATTTCTTTTTCATTCTTCAACACCTTCAATGCTTACCAGGACGTCATTACTAACACCTTGTTGTGATTGTTCCAGTGTTAGCTCAATCTTAGTCGGCATTATTTCCCTATACATTCATCTCCAATCATACCTAAGGACTGATAAAATCCTAACTTGGATAATCCTTGGGTAGATTCTCCTGTTCTGGTTGGATCATAGGATTGATTCCTAATCTAACCACCTATGACTTTCATAATCGTGGTGAAAATTAAGATGTTGGTTGGGTATAAGATCGAAACCATAAAACCTTTTTCTTCAGCACATTGAGTCGAATAGATCATATTTTTAAATACATTTTCTCCCCTTATTTTAAATAATAAACACTTAGTTTTTGAAATACCTTGTGATTAAAATATGTCTTGAAATTATGTGGAGAAAATATATCCAGCAATGAATTGTTAGGAACATTTTGATATTTTAATGTTTTGAATATCATAAGAGTTGTCTTGATTATGTAGACCAAGAACATTAAACTTTGTTTTTCGAAAAACTCCCCTTCAAAAATAGGACCAATTGAGAAATTGTTGTCTTTGAAAACACTATAAGGGGATGGAGTTGAACACACAATTTGAAAGACTATAGAATTGTCATCGAGAAATTCTTGAAAAATTGTGTTCAACTTTTTTGAAAAACCAGATGTTAGAGGACTTCTCTTCTAACGGTAAGGGAACGCACTGAAACGTACACATCCTTTTTCTTAACTAAAAACATTGAATGTCTTTTCAAAGAACAGCTCAAGACGAGAAACGTTAAATATATCTCGTTGTGAGATAAGGTTTATAAACCTTCCTTTATATGAAGTCTGGGTATTATGTACTGGACATATGCACATAAGCATTTAGAAAATTAGAAATGACATGTTTTGTAACTATTTGAAAACTCTCGCTCGAACTTCATTTACACACCCGTGTCAATGTTAATCGACATTTCTAAGTACGTAAATGTTATCGATTCCAAGAGACATGTCGAGAAGAATATTTTGGAAATTTTTTGATTTTGTATTTATTTACCTGTTGTCCTCAGCATTGCTATATGATGGTGGAATAGTAATTCCAACTCTTGTCGTGATGTAGCTGTCTTGACTGCTAGAGGAACAACTTTTGGAACCAGCTTTGAACTTGACGGTTCATTGCTGTGGTCTTGAATTTCGAGTTCTGAACGGTTTTTAATCAGAAGTCAATTTGATGAAGAACTAGCTTGAACGATGCTGAGTGACCGAGGCTTGAACTGCTGTGTTCAAACGTCATTTGAACATTGAGGAACGGGGCCTGAAGTGTTATTTTCAGCAGACACCATTTGACATTGACGACCGAGGCTTGAACTGCTGTGTTCAAACGTCATTGTGTGATCATCAGATCAAAATTCCTTGAAGCCCTGTTTTCTGAGATATCTTTCTTTTTAGCAGCCAAGCTCTGAGTCCTTCCTCTGTAGGATTGAACGATGTACCTGTACTTAAGAGAGTACCTGCACTGACATTAAGAGCTTGTTTGCTTTCACATTGGTTAGTGATATCTGCATTTGAACCATTTGGGGGTTCACTTTCAACCTTTGTTGTGCTAGAGGCGAATGTCTTTCCTGTTGGAACCCATCTAAGACAAACAGTCTTGAGAATTCTACCCGTTGGTTGCCACCTAAGACAAGATCTAGGACTTGTTGTTTTCTCATGCACAGTGGTAGTCTTTTTGATTGAAAACCTATGTCCTTTTGGGATCTGTCTTTTTGGTTTCGTTGCAACCCTTATTTGCTCTACGGGTTTGTTTCTGTTTGTTGTCTTATTGGATGGAACCTTAGCACGCGAGTTGACTTCTTTCAGGAATTTTATTACACAAGCGTCATGATTGGCATTAAAGACACATTTCTGACATGTCGAGCAAACAAAATGTTTGGAGTCAGAAAAATTTCTAGGGATCCTAGAGTGTTCATGTGTCTTTTTCTTAGCTTCCTCTAGGTAGTGATTATGAACAATGTCGTTTGAGCTATACCTAGATGAGCTTGGTGCAATCATGTGATGAGGTTTTGCAGGGGCAGATTCTCTTCCCTTAGGCAAATGATGTGTAGTGACTGGTTTTGACAAGTCGTTGTTCACATCAACTTGGGAGGCAAACCGTGGTTTTGAAATTCTAGGTCTTTCAGACTTAAACGCAGTCGGTTGTCTAACAACGGATTGGTTTTTGAGTGGTTGTCCAACCGGTTTTCCCAAGATTGATGGCTTTGCAAACTTAGTATTCACACTATTTCCTGTTAGTTTCCTTAACTCATTTTTTAATGCTGCAATTGCAAACCCCTTTTTCTGAATCTGAGCTAGTACATCAGCATTTTCATTAGACTTTTTGTTCAGTTGTTCCATTAAAGAGTCATTCTGGTTTTTGGTCTGAACTCGTGTCCTTTTGATAGAATCAAAAAGATCTTTGTAAGTCTGTTTCAAGTGCTCTTTTTCTTTATGTAACTGCTCATTCTCTGCGAGTAATTTAGCCACACTATGTTCCAATTCGATGTTTATTGTTTCAATTACATCGATGTCATTTTTAACCTTGGCTTCATTACCTTTTTCTTTCAAAAATTGACTTTGTTGCCCTGATTTTAAAACATTGTTTTCCATTTGTAATTGTAGTTCAAGATTGATACAATGTGCTTCGAGTTTTCCAAAATATTTTTGAAACTGGGCAACGATCTTTTTGAGACAAACATTTTCAGACTCGAGTGATTGATCTGAGAGTTCAGTTGTCTTGTCATCAGTTAATTTAGCAGGCAAAGGACATATTTCATGACATTGTTCAGCATTCTGGTCAACCTTTCCTTCATTAATGAATTCAGGTTGCTCAGTATGCTGTTGTCCTATAGCAGATACATTATCATCAGCAGTCATTTGTACCTCAGCCATTGGCTCTTCATCAGAGATGGGTCTGATATCTGCAATCAATCAACATGTGCATCATACCCTATCATACTGCTTGTATCCTGCTCTTTGTGACTACTCTGTCCTATTTGCATTCAAGATAACTAAACAAGCATCCAATGCTTACTCGAATTAATCTTCCTCGTCTTTTTGGCGTCCAGTCTTTCATTCACTCTGCTGTCATAACTCCATTTAGCAGCGCTCTTTCACCAATCGACTTCCCATTACAATTCATGTGTTGGATTCAGGGTGTCATGGAATCTGGAATATCGATCGAGTGTATAGTATGAATTATTGTTGCGTGTCATTCAACAATTATCATCCAATAAAACCGAGACTTGATGAACATCTGAAACTGTGTCTGGAGTACTTTAAAAGAGATCATGGATCCAATCTCTTGAAATTCTTCGTTGTCAAGTTGCTTTTGTAGTTGATCCATGTACAGGAACATTGTGCCCGTGAAAGTCTCTAGATCTTGACCAAAGAGTGTTGCAAATGCGCGTTTGAATCCATCCTCGGTTCGACTTCCTTTTAAGTCGTTTTTTGAAAGACACTTGAGGTGTGAATGAAGTTGTTGAAAAGATACCATGCAACTTGCTTTTGATTTATCTTGATAGTTTTTATGCATTTGTTGTTTTTTTTTTTCCAATCCTGAACACGAAGATAGGTACTTTCTTTTTCCATTTTATCTTGTAAAAATCTTCCAATAATGAAGCAACTCGTCGCACGAAGAACACTAACCTTTAAACGTTTTAATTCGAACTTTGAGCTGTATAACCCACGAATTGTACAACCTAGCCTCTTTGATTGTAGAACAAGTATAGAAACAAGATTAACCAACAAATAAGCCAAAAAAAAAATTGAGCTTGGTGTTTTTTGTCACAATAATAATCCACGAATAGAGCTTGTTTTACCACACCGAATCAACCACAAACCACACTTGAAGCTCTTGATGCCAATTGTAGATCCCGGTTAACACTTCACCTTCACACAATCAAACACGAAATCGAGATAGAAATGAGAAAGAGATGTGGTGGTGTAGAGAGAGAAATAAGAGAGAGAATTGAGAGAGAAAAAAGAAAAGATTTATTATGAGAGAAATGAGATAGATATTTTTCCAAGTGAAAAATATCTATATATATACCCCTACACATTTAATGTGACGCGTGGGATATTTAACTAGGACTCGGGCTCGGGTTTTGCTTGGGATTAAACCCGAAACATATACAATATTAGATTCACTATCGAGCCCGATTCCCGATATTATACTATTACAACATTAACTAATTAAAGACCGAAGCTCCATCGTAGAGTGACCGAAATTCCTTGTTCGACTCGATAAATTGAGGCTAACAATTGCCAATAATATTATCCAGTGGGTGATCCTTGCTCCATTTCCCGAGATGATGAAGTATTTGGGAGATATAAGGAGATTCTGCTGAACTAAGATCCCCGGATGATGATGCTTCAGAACTAGGTTCCGGAGCAAATACGTTTATATAAAGTATGATTTGTCAAGCATTATCAAGGGATTGTCTTCCATGAGAGTAGAATCAGCTGCAACGCCTTTATGTAAACTTAGAGATTGTAATGCTGACGATAACGGTGAATGACTTGGAGAAGGTGCATCTTGATCAATGGTAAGTAGAATGAAAAGGGTACCGGCTAAATGACTAGTACTGAACTGCTGGATCAGGATAGACCGGCCTTTCAACACTAGGAGGTTCCATGTAAGTTCATCAACAGTGGTTGAAATAAAATCACCAGTTCTTTATTTGTGGGGGGTACATAAGGTGCTGCAGGAACCGAATTTGGAATGAGCCCTGAACTTATTTGTCCAGGCGTCAGAAAAGTAGGAGCGGGTCTGGTATAATTTGCATATGAGTCACCTGCTCCAGTCAGCTCATCGGAATTGCACGTGAATAGTATTCCATAATACGGTCGTGTTCTTTTGTTGTAGATTCTATCACCCTTTCCTGCTAGTGCATAACTAAAAGATTATTCAATATCACAGTCTGGTTGTTTTGTAATATTCCTAAGATCTGTCGTTGTCATTTAAAAGGTAACAAAGAGCACCAAAGACTCTGAAAAAGGTAAGATCAGGCTTCTTGTCATGCACTAGCTCATATGGGGTTTTTGCAGAGTGACGAGTGTGAATGAGGGATCAGTTTTGGGTGTAACACGCAGTAGCCACAGCTTCTGCCCATAGAAACATCGGGGCCTTGGAAAAGATCAGCATTGTCCTAGCAGCCTCAACAAGAGTACGGTTCCGTATTTCGACAACGTCGTTCTGCTGTGGAGTCCTCGAAATTGTCTTTTGATGAAAAATGCTGACACGTTCATAATAATCAGTCCAAACTTATTGACAAATTTTTGTTCATTATCGAGTTACGGATGTTTCTAACAGTTTTGTTGAGATCGACTTGTATTTGCTTCAGAAATTTGATGACAACCTCTGGGGTATAATCTTTCGATCTTAAAAACTTAACCCAAGTAAACCGCGAATAATCATCAACAATAACTAAGATGTATTTCTTCCCATTAATTGTTTGAACTCGCATCAGTCCACATAAATCCATATGAAGGGTATTTATGAACTTTCAAGTTGGTGTTTTCAGTTTTGGGTTTTTGTTGTATGTTTATTTGCTCTTCCTAGTTGACACCGGAAGCAGAATATGATCTTTCTCAAACTTCAATCTAGGTAAGCCTTGAACTAAATCTTTTCTTGCAAGGTCATTGATGGTACCCGAATTCAGTTGGTTTAAACTTTGATGCCGCATAACCATGATTTGTTCTTGGAGACTTTGGACAACAAGCAAATTAGAGAGGACTTCAACATGTCTTCAATCGAGATAGTGTACAAATTAAAACCACAAGAGCCTTTAATTAATTCAACACCATATCATCTCAACTAGCAAGAATGCTTCCTGAAGGCAACTTCTAGATCAGAGTCACAAAATTGTCCAACAGAAAACAGATTTGTGTCCTAGTCCTTCCACATAGTATACCCGGATATCACAAAAAACTTTCACCAAAAACTACGTTCACCATAACCCCATCATATAGCACCAAATGTGGTCATTTCCCGAATCTACCTGTCCGATGGACTTTTTCACAATTCCTTAGCCGCGAGCGCTCCGGTAATAGTGAAACAGGAAAAAGTGGTTAAGAACAACCCCCCCCCCCCCCACCCCCCCCCCCCTCCCCCCCCCCTCCCCCCCCACACCCCCCACCCCCCCCACCCCCCTCCCCACCCCCACCCCCCCCCCCCCCTGTCATATGTTTGAACAGCCTTAGTCTAAATACCAAATGACGATCGAACGACCTGCATATTGAAAACAGACAAGATGGAGAGTTATGAAAGTGGATCCCAATATGTGGTTGTTATTCCCTTAGTTTAGCAATAAGCAAATCGCTTACAAGAAGGGGGCAACATTGTTAGGTTAGTGAGCCTAGTTAAAGACAATGGTTCTCCTAACGTAAAATTTCGTCCCATGGACATCCATTGATAACCAACAGTGGTAAGTTATGTTCCTGTTGGTTTCCATACTTGGCTTGACTATCTTAGGGTTTTCCAAAACTTGCTTTAACATTTAAGCACAACATTTAACAGAGGCAGGAATGCATTCATATAGAGTTGCAAATAAGTAACTACACACATATCATGATTTGCATAAATTAAGCATTTGTTACATGTTTGGGAAACAGAATGAGAATTCGAATTAATTACAGTATGCTTAGAGCTAATACTAGAATCAACATGATTCGTGTTTTTCAGACTAGACTTAATTGGTCCTACGGTGATTCTTCTACTTTCTTCATGTTGACACTCTTAGCCGGCAAGATCCCCTATTTTTTCTTGGTATTTGCTCCTGAAGGCTATGATCTGCTAGCAATCAGTGCAACTGTTTACTCCAGTAGAATGGGCATAGGGTAACAATAGACTTCTGACAGTTCAGTTTGCTCACGAAGAATTGTGTATGTTACTTTTTGACGATTGGGCACATTGTTCCTCAAACATGACTTGCTTTTTCTTAGTACAGGTGTAAGAATCATGCTTGTTATCTCGTGTATTTAGGTCTTTTGGACAAGTGCCAATCACATATTCTAACAATTCCTGAGAGTGTTTGGTGTAACGGCAAGCTGATGCAAGTGAGCTATCTAATGGTCTTTCAACCTTAGCTTCCTCTACGATCTCGTGAAGGGTTTCTACACTTTCCTTAAGGTGTTTGAGATAAACTAGATGCACTTCCCTATTGTTCCTATTGCGAGGGGGAATAGGTTCAACATCTATAGCATACTTTCCTGGTGCAAGAACTTTTGGTTTTACATGATCCTTATTGACACATGACAGCTTATTCTGTATTTGGACCTTTAGACTCTCATTTTTAGTTAATAGGGCAGTTGTCTGTTCTAGATGCTTAGCACGCGTGATCTTAATAGAATCATACAATTCCTTGTAATGCTGCTTAATCTTTCCATTTCTTCCCTCTAAAGCTCATGTTTGTTCTTGAAGAACATTGGAATTTTCAGTTAATTGAAGTTGATCTGAAAGTCTAAGTTCCTGAAATCAATGTAGCGGTCTGCTTTTACTACGGGTTTCATTCAATTGAGAGATTGCATTCTCAATTTTTTGATGGCGTTGTCTTTTCCTTGAATTGAGGCTTCGTTCATCTTTCGATTAACAAAAACTAAGTTAAAATCACGAACATCTCTAAGCGGGGTGAAGATGTATTTGATAGCCAAACTTTCTTTAAGATTTTGATATTTTAACTGCAGATTTAAATGATTTACCTCAAGATTGGAAAACTGTTTTATTAACTCATTATGATTATCCTTTTGAATCTTATCACGTAAATCAGAAAGCTCAGACTATCAGGTCCAGACAACTGCTTTAATAGACTGGTGTGGTCATCATGCATGTTTCAGTAAAAACTATATACAATATGCTCAGAAAAGCAACATAAACACTTCATTGGACAAGCGTCAGCAATTAAAATTTATCATTAGCAAATAAGAAGGTTTTTCATTCAATCTATCATCATGTTTCCTATCTATACCGTTTTGGTCAACCTCAACTTCCAACTCTTCAAAAATATCTTTCATTTCTTTAATTTCTTTAGTTAGAGCCTTTTTAATGCCCTCAAAATGTTCTTTAAGTGTTTTGAAAAATGGAATGACCTCGGTGAGATAACATTCCTTGGTTTGTTCAAAACCCCCTTATCCCCCCTTCATTGAAGCCTTGTTGGTGTAATTCTCTTGGTTAGGGATTTTTCAAAGTCCGAAAAGAGTTGTATTAGTGCAAAAATGTTAATTTTTACTTGACTCTTTGTTGGAAGCACCCTTGGGACAAGCGTTGCAGGTGTATTTGGAGGATACACCATCAACGCTTTGATTGGCCTTGAGGCTGTGGCCTGCGTTTTGAGAGCTTCGGCTTTCATCTTGATGAGATCTTGAGACCAAAATATTTGCTCAGGGGTCAATTGTTTCTGTGGTGTGAAAGTCGCTAAATAATTCTCTTTCGAGTAATCAGGTGGTGTGATCTTAACTTTCTTTTGCACACACTCTGGGTCTTTCATTTTGGCATTCATTTTCTTCCTAGTGATTTCAGCTATCTCTAGGGTATCCTCTGAATTGTGCACTATGGCCGGGACATGATTGGTTTTGATAATTTCATGACCATTATATAAAGCAGTGCTTTAACTTGCTTTGCACGGGTGAGGCATAAAGGGTTCTTGTAACCAATAGCTACCTTATTCAGCTCATCATAATAGGGCTTTGGTTTACACAACATGTGAACTGTTTGAAGAGACTGGTCTTGTTTGTATAATTTATCCTCGACCTTTTCTTTTAAAGCTTTCATGTCCAAAAATTCTTCAAGGTATTTGTTTTCTTTCTGTTTAAAAAATCCCTTTATTCAAAAGACGTAACTTCTTATACATTTACTTGTTATGGTTGATCGGTAGAATCAAGTTTGCAATTTTTACAGAATGAAGTTCCCTGTTTCAAAATTTTCTTCCTAATATTTCGGTCAATGATAACTATTTTTCTTAATTGTTCATGCAAATCTTTTGTTCTCATTTCATCCATTAATTCAAACTGGCCCGTCTTTCATACAGTTTCAACATTGTTCCTTATAAGTTCAAGTTCAGCAGTTAGTGAATTAACAACTACAGTGTTCTGTGGTTGTTTTAGAGACAGATTGGGCATGAGGTTCATAATATATCAAATATATACTCATTCATGTAAGCATCATTTTGAACAGAATAATACATTGCTATTTTACAATCTGGGCACTGCGTTGTCCGTTTACATACATATCATACGGAATCATATTACTATCACTCGTATAATCGGCATGTGAGTCAACAATGTAGTTTGGTTGTACATCGTCATGCATCTCGTGTTCTTCATGATGTTCACAAACAACATCCTGATATTGATCATGGTCGTGTACCTCAGATAGAATGTTCGAATCATACGATGGACCGGCTTCATCATAAACAGGATCTGCAGATGATAGATTAGCTATGAACATAGTTTGTGCCGTGGGAGCCTCATCAACATCAAAATAAAAAGCATCATAGTCATCAGCTTGAAACACATTATCCACATTGAGTGCTAAATCCTGAACAGGTTGCTCATCCACATCTTCATCAACAGCGTTGTCATGTCCACCTGCAAGAAATAGTAACTGTTCTTCATCCAATGCCACCCCATTCTCCTGAGCTTGCATCAGTAACATCTTGTCTTTGAAGTATTCGGAGTTCTGTGGTCGCTTGGGCTGAGTGCAATTCCTTGCTATGTGGCCTATACCGTTGCAGTTGTAGCACTTAACCTGCCTTGCTTGACCTGGATTAGCATTCCCGACTCTTTTCTGAGCTCCCCCATAACCTGTTGTACCTGCACCCTGTGTATTGTTACCTTCTCCTCTATTTCTGTCTGACCCCTCAGAACATATCTGGAACTCACAACCCTGCTGCTGAACTGTGTCTTGGTACCTCGGATTTGATGAAGTCTGAGTTGAATGTTTGTTTGAGTAATTATTATTTTTGTATGATTGGGTGAGAAGGGCATGTGTGTTGGTTAAATTCTCAATTAAGTTTTCCGTTGGAGAGAGTCCCGAATCAAGTTGAGAATTGTCAGCAAAGTGTGGTGAAACATATGTGGATGATGGATTTGTGGATGATTGTGAATTGTACTGCTGAGGTGCAACATTTGGACCATCAATTGCGAGATGATCAACGTGTGTTGAGTGAATCGTGTCCAACAACATTTTGTTCTCATTTGGCATGTCCTCGTCCAACTTATTAGAATAAGCTAAACAGTTGATCCATGAGTTGGATCCCTCAAGCCTCGATGAGTTTCACTGGTCTGTTACAAATCAACCCTATTCTTGCAACATGTTATAACAAACATTAGAATTCAACTGCATTCTGGACATGGTCATTTGATGTTACGCATGTCGTTGATGAGTTTGGCAAACTAGACATAGTAATCATGAATAGTCTCTCCTTTGTGCTGACGAAAGTGTTCGAATAAGTCATCATACATGTAGTGATTTAACATCTTCATTTTTAATTCCAAACTCTTCCAGAAGCATCTCACATTGTCCCATATGTCCTTTGCATCAGTGTAATGATTGATAAGAGAGTAGATATCTTTTGGCAACCCTTGAAATAGATGTTTGTTGCCCGAATGTCAGCATTGTACATATAACTTGTCTCCAGGGACAGGAGTCAAGAATAGACACGAGATCGTCAGGACCCTAGATGTTAATAGCACCTTCCATTTCTTCTGCAAGATTTTTCCCGAAATGTTCCATTTTCCTTTCCCCTACAGTACAATCGGATTCGTTGTGACCATGATTCGTAATCAGTCCTATCGAGCATAGGAGGGCGGGTATCGGAACCGGCCGCTTGAATATCATCTGAATTACTAGACATGGTTGATTACTTGTATTATGATAAACTTTGGATCGGTACAATGATTAGTGATTGTATGTTAAAAGTGATGATTGTTTGTTGGATTAGGTGATATGTTGTTTGATTGTGATTTGGTTTGGTTGAAATAAGTTAACGTAATGAAGATAATGAAACTTAGGCAAAACGCAGTGAAGAAGCCTAGACAAAACGCAGTGAAGAATGAAATTTTGCCAGAGTTACTTTCTATCAAAACGCAATATGGTCTTCAAGCAAAACGCAATGGAGGTCTTGAGCAAAACGCAGTGATATTGAAGCAAAACGCAGTGATAACTTGAAGCAAAACGCAATGAGGTCTTGAAGCAAAACGCAGTGAGGTCTTCAAGCAAAACGCAGTGAGGTCTTCAAGCAAAACGCAATGGATGTCTTGAAGCAAAACGCAGTGAGGTCTTGAAGCAAAACGCAGTGAGATCTTCAAGCAAAACGCAGTGAGGTCTTCAAGTAGGCAAAACGCAACCTTCAATAACCAAAACGCAGTGACCAAAACGCAAGAGCAAAACGCAGTGACCAAACGCAACCTCAAATACGATAGAACGCATTACTATTGTATTATACAAAACGACAAAATGCAGTGTACTTTCTCTGACAAAACGCAGTACTATTTGAGGCAAAACGCAACCAAGAATGTCTCAGAGAGGCAAAACGCAGTGAAGAAAAATACGAACTTTTTCACCTAAAAATCACCCTTTTGAACGTTTTTGCTTGGTTTCTTTTGTACAACTTGATCCTAGAAGGTTATAACAACTATAAAAACACTAACTTTAACATCACAAACGTGAGAATCAAAGAGTGTCAAGAAAAAGACCATAAACCTTCAAAAACCAAACTTTTGATCTAAACTAACCAAGAAAACGCACACACAATCTATCTAATCATCCCATGGGCTCTGATACCAATTGTAGTATATTGGTTATCACAATACAAGCTTAGGAATGATGGGTTGGCCGAATTTCTAGAGAGAGAAAGTGACTAGTCTAGTGAGAGAAAACACCTTTAAGTGTGTGTCTTATCAAATGAACAACCAACCCCTCTCAGTAGCTGAGAGGGGGTTTAAATACAAGAGTTTATGTGCCCTAAGTGGGCTATGGAGTGGGCTAAAATGTGGGTAAAGACCCGGCCCAATGCCATAAGTCATACAGTAACTAAACGATTAATATTAAGACTACGAGCTAACCTATGCTAGACATAACACGGGGCGACCAAGTCTTTTTCATGATCCTAACATTTCCACTTACTAGCAAGTGAAGAACATAAAGAAGATATTCAATCTTCAAGTGTTATTGAGTCACCATATTATTGTGTCTTTCATTTTTCTTTCACTATGAAAGAACTACCACCTTGTCTCACATATCCACCTTTATTCATCAACATTGACAACCAAACACATGCAACCCAATCATCGTTAGTGCAAACGATATATTATTCTAAAACGTCCTTATCAACCTTATCTCAACACCTTCCCTCTTCGTTCTCGCTCATCCTTCACCACTTTCCATTATATGGAATTGTTTTTATTTACTTCTAGGTGCATATCATTTTTCACTATATATTGTTGTCATAATATAACAACTTTCAAGTATATATTTTTGACATGACATGTTAAAATATTATTAACATCATTTTACTTTTATATGTCATAATAATTATTTTATAATAAGTATTATTTTTATTTCTTCTAAGAACATACTTAGAGTATGTCTTCTTAACAAATCATCCTTATCGTTAACATTTAGTTCGACCCAAAGTCTTACAAAAATATTTTTCCTATAACACTCCACACATGAAAAGCACACATAGTGCTTAACAAACAAACCTTGAGGATTTAGGAATCTATCAATACAACCCTTGACGAAAGTCTATCCAAATTCAAATCATCATCTTTAGTAAATAATGATTTCTTAAGGAATATGTCATTTTAAATACAATGGTACTCCTTATCTGAATGATATCTTAGAAGAAGTCATGCTAACAATAATGGAGTGTCAGCCAATAAATGCATTTCATTCTCATCTATTAAAGTTGGTGTGATTGGTTGGATAAACTTGGTGTCATTTGAGTCTTAGTTATCGAGCATGTGTCTTGGTACCTTTTATTTAGGTAGTTATTATTTTTTTAGAATTGAATGTTATACTTTAGAGTACTCATACCTAAGACATACATATCATGTTCCTCGATGGAATCTTACTATATGCATTTGTACCATATATACTTTTACTATACGTATTTTTGCTATCTTGCTATGTGAGATTATTATCTTTGACACTTGCATGATGCTTAACATTTTTATGACTTGGTGTGTTATCCTTTTAGGACTCTTACTTGCTATTATTCATGATTTAAATGTTTACATGCTAAGTGTTTTGAGTTTTAGGTGCAAAATGCAGTACTGGTCATTTTTGTTGGAACATGCGACACACGGATCCACCATATAGTAGATCCGTACGTTGTTTTGGTGGATCCGTGGCTCACCAGTCTAGGCGCCAAAATTTGAAAATTCATGATTTTTAACTTTTTCTACTTTATCTTATAATCATGTTATATGATACTATATGGGGTTTTAAATCTCAGGTTAAAACACTATTCTCATATTATTTTTCTCGTTACATACATAATTATCATCGTTATTATGTATATGTGCGCTTTTCTACTAACTTTATTTTGTAGTAGACATTCCTAACTCAATTCCTTGGTGTCCCAAACAAGGGGGAGCTTTCGAAAAACATTTAGAGAGTGCATCTTGTATACATTTAGTTGCACATACTCGTCCAACGGAGTATCTAGTTTTGCACTAACATTTTTTTATAGGTTTTTGATAATACCATGATGCCTCAAATAAGGGGGATCATTCGTTAAGAAGAAGCATACAAGCATTTATCGTATATTTCTCTTATTGCTTCATGATGTATATATATTATGTTGCACAAAACTAACCCTTAATGTATGTTAAGTCTTTATAAGAAATTTGATCCATGTATTCATTAGCAACCAAGGTCAATAATCATAGGAGTGCAAGGAGCTAGGGGAGCTCGAGGGCATCAATGTAGATAGCTCAAAGCTGCTTAGAAGATGAAGATCAGTATAACTTCACTAAGGATGATGCAAGCTCGACTTTCTGAGGAGAAACAAAGTATAACTCTAAGGACACACCCTTTTAGGGATGGAAGAGTGTTAATGGAGAAGGATCAACGAATTGGAGCATACACCTTTTTGCATCGACAAAAGGGGAGAAGGGAAGTGTAAACAAGTAACTTTTAAATTTTACTATGTAACAAGTTTACATATTTGCCATCATCAAAAAGAGGGAGATTGTTGGTGCAAATATTCTGATATTTAAACTAAACAAGTCCTTTGGTTTTAATAATGACAAACAAGTAACTTGTAATACATAACGTAAAATAAGCAAGTTACGTGTGATCACAACTCATCAACGCATACATTCATCAACACCTCTCGACGTCTCGAGTCTACTCATGCTTCAACAAAAGGTATGAATATGTTTGTTAAGTTTCATTATGATCAACCCATTTAACAAACTATGTGATTAATCATATTAGACAATAGGACAAAATTAATCACTGACTTAACTAGACAAGATCTTCCATATTAGGAAACAATCTTAGAAGTTCAAAACATGTCTAGCCATACTAGATAATAGGACAAAATAATTAGAGAATAAAGACAAAACTAATTATTCTTGTTTAACCATTTTTCGAAACAAATCTTACAAGATATTTTCCTTCTAGAACAATATCAAATTAGATTTTATAAGTACATTAAGGATCTAAGCAAAAGATTTAAAAATATTTGAAAAGATTTTGAAAAGATTTGAAAATCAACCCTGTCCATATTTTTGGAAAGTTGCGGATCACGGATCCACCTAAATAGGCATACAGATCCACCATACCTAGATCCGTAGCACCTTGACGGCCATAAATATCACCCATTTGATTAGTTTTTCACCCAAGCTTTTCACAACCTTTCTTCCACATTATTACACACATTAAGGATCATTATAAACAAGTTTTTATAATGTAAAACATAATTAATCATATAATCAAAACCCCAATAACCCTTGATCATAATGCTTTTAACTTTCATTTGTTGCAAGCATGATTCTACATGATCCTTCATTCAAGAAAGCTTAGATATCTTGCCATCATCATCCACCACATATCTACATATATGAAGATCCATCACAACAAGCCAAGAGACTTGTCATCTTCATCAACAACATCATGCTTAGTGATCTTGATGTTTTAGATTAGGCTTTTACATCCAAGTGACAATTATGTCTTGGATATTCATTATACACATTTGTGTATCAATCATTATACAACAAACTAGATGTTAGGTGGTTTATGTGTTTAGGCCATAAAACACAAGGTTTGTTATGTTGGGCTATAAAAAATAACTAGTTTGGTTATACCCGAAGAAGGACTTGGTATTTAGCTTAGTACCGAATAAAGTGTAACCGACGTTAGGTTGGTTCTACCTCGAAGTAGGACTCGGTATTTAGCTTAGTACCGGATAAAGTGTAAGCAACATTGTATGGTTTTCTCCGCCTTAAAGGAGCTTGTTGATCTGGTGAAGTAACTCTCGAGTTGGGTACTCAAGGAGTGGAGTAGGGCAAAGAGGAGCTTCGTAGCCAAACCACTATAAATCATCGTGTCCGGTTTGTGCTTTCTTTTACTTATTGCTTTACATTTATATTTGCCTTTATCGCTTTATATTTATGTTTGCATTGCATCTATGTTTGTGTTGTATATTGTGTTGTGATGATATGCTTTGTTTGATGTTATTTAGTATAGTTGTTGTAGTATAAACTTGATTGGTTGTTTGATACAAAAGTCTTAAGTTTATAAAGGAAACGTATTCACCCCCCTCTACAATTTCACAAACTTGCTTTTTCCTAGTTAAAGGGGTAGTAGCATGCTTTTCATCTCGTTTATTGAAGTCTTTTGGACAAGTTCCAATCACATATTCTAATAGTTCCTGAGAGTGTTTAGTATAAAGGCAAGCAGATGCAAGTGATGTATCTAATGGTCTGTCAACCTTAGCTTCCTCTACTATCTCGCGAAGGGTTTTTACACTTTCCTTAAGATGTTTGAGATAATCTAGATGAACTTCCCTGTTGTTCCTATTGCAAGGGGGAATTGGTTCAACATCTATAGCATACCTACCAGGTGCAAGAAATTTTAGTTTTATAGAATCCATGGTGTTGCATTTTAGATTTTCATGTATTTCGGCTTTCAGATTCTCATTTTCAGTTAACAAGGCAGTTGTCTGTTCGATATGTTTAACACGCGTGATCTTAATAGAATCATACAGTTCCTTAAAATGCTACTTAATTTTTGCATTCTCAACCCTAAAAAGCTCATTTTGTTCTTAGAGAACGGTGATTTTTTAAGTTAATTGAGTGATCTGAAAATCTAAGGCCCTGAAATCAAGAGTACGGTCTGCTTCACTACGGGTCTCTTTTAATTGAGAGGTTTGCATTCTCAATTTTTTAATGGCGTTGTCCTTTACTTGAATTGAAGCTTTCATTTATTCAATTACAAAGACTGAGTCAAAATCAGGAGCATCTCGAGCGGGTAGAGATGTGTTGTTTCTAAAACTTTCTTTAAGGTTTTGATACTTTAACTACAAATTTAAGTGATTTACCTCAAGATTGGAAAAATGTTTTACTAATTCATTTTGATCATCTTTTTGAACCTTATCATGTAATTTAGAAAGCTCTGCTTCAAGTTCCAGATAACGTGCTTAAACAACAGTGTGGGCATCATGCATTTCAGTGAATCTAGATACAGTAAGCTCAGAATTTGTTGCAATATAAAACACTTCTTTGGACAAGCAATCAGCAATTAAATTGTCATTTGCAATGAGAAGATTTTTCCCCTCAATCTCGTCATACTTCTTATTCACAACATTTTGGTCAACCTCAACTTCCAACTCTTCAAAAATTTCTTTCATTTCTTTGATTTCCTTAGTGAGAGCCTTTTGAATGCCCTTAAAATGTTCTTTAAGTGTTTTGAAAAATGGAATGACCTCAGTGAGATAACATTCCTTGGTTTTTTCAGAACCCCTTTCCCCTTCAGTGAGCCCCATTGGTGTAATTCTCTTTTTACAGGTTTTTTCAAATTTCGACAAAAGTTGTATTAGTGCAAAAATGTTAATTTTCACTTGACTTTTTGTTGGAAGCACCCCGGGGACAAGCGTTGTAGGTGTATTGGGAGGGTATACCGTCAACGCTTTGATTGGTCTTGAGGCTAGGGTCTGTTCTTTGAGAGCTTCTGCTTTCATCTTGAGGACATCCTTGGACCAAAATATCTGTCCGGGGGTTAGTTGTGTCTGTGGTGTAAAGGTCGCCAGATAGTTATCTTTCGAGTAATCTGGGGGTCGAATATTAATGTTTTGTTCATTCCACGGAGGGGTTTTCATTTTGTCATTCATTTTCTTCCTAGTGATTTTAGCTATCTCTAGGGTATCATCTGAGTTGTGCACTATAGCTGGGACATGATTGGTTTTGATAATTTCATAACAATTATATAGAGCAGGCTGAACATGCTTTGCACAGGTGAGACATGAGGGGTTCTTGTAGCCAATTGCTACCTTTTTCTGTTCATCATAATAAGGTTTTGGTTTACATAACATGCGAACTGTTTAAAGAGACTGGTCTTGTTTGTATAATTTGTCCTCGACCTTTTCTTTTAAGGCTTTCATGTCTAAAAATTCTTCAAGGTATTTGTTTTCTTTCTGTTTAAAATCCTTTTTCAAAGACGTTACTTCTTATGCTATTGACTTGTTATGGTTTATGGTAGAGTTAAGTTGCATTTTTACAGAATGAAGTTGCTTTTTCAAATTTGATTCCTTAATATTACGGTTAGAGATAACTATTCTTAATTGTTCCTCAATCTCTTGTTCTCTTTCAGTTAATTCAAACTTGGCCCATCTCTCATATAGTTCAACTTGTTCCTTATATGTTGCAAGTTCAGCGGTCAATGATGCATTAACTACTTTGTTCTGCTTATTAGAAAAAACACTTTGGGCTGTCTATTCATGCATTTCATTAATTATCATCATATAAGCATCATTTGGAACAGAAGATACATTACTTTGTACAACTGGCCCTGTATTGTCTTTCACATATTGATCATATGAAATCATATTGCTATCACTCGTATAATCAGCATTTGAGTCAACAACGCAGTTTAGTTGTACATCGTGATGCATCTTATGTGCTTCATGATGCTCGCAAACAGCATCCTGATAGTTATCATATTCATGTACCTCAGATAGAATGTCTGAATCGTATGACGGACTGGCTTCATCATATACTTGATCTGCTGATGATAGATTTTCCATGAACATGGTCTGTGCAGTAGGAGCCTCGTCAACATCTGAATCAAAAGCATCACATTCATCAGCTTGAAACACATTATCCATAATAAGTTCCAGATCTTGAACTGGTGACTCATCCACATCCTCATTAGTAGCAGTATCATAACCACCTGCAAGAAACGGCAACTGCTCTTCATCCAAAACCACACCATTTTCCTAAGCTTGCGTCAGCAACATCTTGTCTTTGAAGTAATCTGAATTCTGTGGTCACTTGGGTTGAGTGTAGTTCCTTGCAATGTGTCCTATACCATTGCAGTTATAATACTTAATCTGTCTAGCTTGACCAGGATTTCCATTCCCAATTTTGTTTTGAGCCCCTCCATTACCAGCTACACCTGCGCCTCTTGGATTGTTCCCCTGACCTCTGTTTTGTCTACCCTGAACATTCTGAACAACAACCCTACCTTCTTGAACTGTGGCTTGGTTCCTTGTGTTTGATGAGGTTCTGAGTTGATTGTTATTTTGAGGAAGGTATGTTTTGTATGATTGGGTGAGTAGGGCAAGTGTGTTGGTTAAGTTCTCAATCAAATTGTCCTTTGGAGAGAATCCTAAATCAAGTTGTGTGTTATTAGCAAAGTATGGTGGATAGGTAACTGGTGAAACATGTGTGGATGGTGGAATGGTAGATGATTGTGAGGAGTACTGCTGAGGTGAGACATTGGACATCAAGGCAAGAGGATTAACCGTGTGTTGAGTGAATCGTTCCAACATCATTTTGTTCTCATTGGCATATGCCTCGTGTTGCTTCAAATAAGCATATAGCTAATCATAGTTTGATTCCTTCAATCATCTATTCAGTTTCACTGTTGTTACGAATTTACCCCATTTAGGCAACATGTTATTGACAAACTTTGAATTCAACTACATTTTGGGCATGGTCATCTTGATGTTTCTTATGCCGTTGATGAGCTTGGTAAACCTGACATAGTAATCGTGAATGATTTCTCCTTTTTTCTAACAAAAGTGTTCAAAATCATCGTATATTTGTGATTAACGGTCTTCTTTTGTTAAATCAGAACCTTCCAGGAGAATCTTCATATTATCCCAAATGTCTTTTGCATTAGTGTAATGATTGATAAGAGTGTAGATGTATTTTGGAAACCCTTGGAGTAGGATATTTATTGCCCGAATGTCAGCGTTATACCTCTCTGTATCTTCAAGTGAAAGGTCATAATAGACTCGAGCTTGTTCTGGACCTAGATGTAGGGCACCTTCATTCCCTTCAGCAAGTGTTTCCCGAAATGTTCCCATCTGAAAAGGTCTTTCGTCAATCGACTTTAGGATGTTCACCCCATTCTCTTTACCCCAACAATACAGTCGAATACATTGTTTCCATGATGCAAAGTCAGTCCTATCAAGCATAGGTGGCCGGGTATCGAAACCGGCATATTTGATATCTTTTGAGAGATTAGCCATCTTAATTGATTGTGAAATTATTGAAGTTGATCGAACAATGATTAGTGAATGTATGTTAAAAGTGGTGATATTTGTTTAAGTGTTTAGTTGTTTGAGTTTGTTACGTTTTACAAGTTTGAAAAATAGTCCAAATGCCAAAGTGGTCCAAAATTCTAAAACAGTGTCCCAAACCGCTGGAATAGTAATCAAACCGCTACTGTCAAACAGCTACCGTCAAACAGCTATGAAGAATTAATACCAAACCTCTACTATGAAGAAAAATAACCATAGGTTTGATTCCCAAAATACCTTGAGAAAAATCTTGAAAACCTGTAACAAACCGCTACCTCTAAACCGCTACGGAAGGTAAACCGCTACGAAGTCGAACTGCTAAACCGCTACTAGAAGAAAGTGGTAAACCACTATGAAGAAGAAACACCAAACAACTACCAAGAAATGAAATTGGTAGAGGTTTGTTTCCCAAATCACTATAAGAATATATCTTCAAAAACCTATAAACCGCTACGGATCAAACCACTACAATTACCAAACCTCTACTAGTAAACCGCTACACTAGAAGACAAACCGCTACTGAAAAACCTTTGCCTAATAAGACAAACCGCTGTCAGAAATGACAAACTGCTAGCATAATGTACGAACCTGACAAACCGCCAGAACAGTAAGCCAAACCGCTACGATTAACAACAAACAGAATGCCAAACCGCTGCGATGAACTACGAACTTTTACACCTTAAAACACCTAAAAATCTCCCTTTTGAACATTTTGACTTGGATTCTTTTGTACAAATGAGTACTAGAAGGCTATAGCAACTACAAAAACATGAATTTTAACACAAGAAACGTGAAAATCAATGATACTCAAGAACAAGAGCTAAAACCTCCTAAAACTCAACTTTTGATCTAAACCAAGCACTAAACCGCACACACAAATAATCAAATCATCCCATGAGCTCTGATACCAATTGTAAGATATTGGAAATCATAACATAATGGAAGATAGATGGGTTAGCCGAATCTTGAGAGAAAAAGTAAGAGAAAATGTGACTTGTATAATGAAATGACTAACCACCTCTTCCAACACATGGAAGAGGCTTATATAGTTCTTACAAAACCGCTAAAGGGCCTTGGTAGTAGGCTTACACGTGGGCTTTAATACCCGACCCAATACCGAATGCCATACAATTAACTATTGGCTACGAGCTATAATAAACGGTAAAGTACACGGGATGACCGAGTCTTTTTTTAATATCTAACACTAGTACTAGTTTAATTTCGAGACAAAATTCTCTTTAAGGGGGGTAGAATGTTAACCCTTGCGGATTTTCCAATATCATAATGTTCTATTTAAGTCCTTTGACTTCATGACTTTTATTGTTTTTTGTCAGGATCAGTGACCGTGTTGACGGTAGATAATTTCTATGTTAAGCATTTTATAGTTCTTTTATTCTTAGAATTATTTCAAGAATTTTATAGTTCTTTTATTCTTAGAATTATTTCATTTGAATGCTTATATCTATGTGTGATCAAGTTCTGTAATTTTTTTCCCGCAAACGGCTTAAAATGTCAAACAACGCGTTCTGACACGTCCATTCATGGTTCATACTAAATCTAAAGCAGATTAACTATAAGACCTATGGTGTCAATATTCAAAGTTTAACTAAACATATTTTTACATTCGTTAAAAATACAAGAAAACTTCAGGTCACGTTTTAATCACGAACTATGATCGATATGTAACCCGGCAAAAGACAAAATGACTAGAAAGCCTCCCTTGGATGCCATTCTAGCCAGCCACCCAAAAGGATATCACAAGACATTTTTAGGACCTTGGTCTCATGAATGCATCCATACCTTGTCCTATTTTGATTACAAAAACACACATATCATTTCAAGACACGCACACTAAAATTCTTTTCTCCCTTTCTCTTTCTTTCTTACTCGTTCGAACACCCTCACACACATAAACATTTCATTTTTTTATTTAATCAAGAGCATGAAGATTTGAGTTCATCCAGGTTGATTTCATTGGTGTTTGGGTATTTTTAAAAAACAACAAAAGGGTTGTTTGTCTAGACTTAATCCTCTTCAAACACCTCTTTTTGTAAGTCATCTTATTTTGAATATTTTTGTACTTTTGAATGCATATTGATGCATAGATTTAGTTGTACAAGGTGTTTTCTAAAAATCAAAGACTAAAAGTTACAAAATAAATATTAAGGGTGTTTGTTTGGTTCGAACTCGGGGAAAGGAAGTCAAGGAAAAAAGTCATTTTTATATTTTGGTTGTGATGGTTGAATAACATTTTTGTACTAGATAACTTATTTCTTATTTGGCTTGAAAATAAGCTCTCGGATAAGCTTATTATAGCTTTTCGTGGGCTTATGTGCCACAAAATATTCAGGGACAAAAAAGAAGTGATTGTTGTTACATACCACTTTAGTCATATTTTTATAACTTATTTTGATAGCTTATTTCGAGAACTAAAAGTACCATGTGGCTTATTAGCTTATTTGAAAAACTATATCTTGGTTTTGGGCTTATAAAACCCACAGCCCAAAAAGGCCAATAAGATGGGGCTTATTGTGGACCTTTTTGTGGTTCTGCTTATTTTTGTGACTTTTTGTTTAGCTTATTTAAATACTAGAAATACTTATTTGCATATTTTATAACTCGTGATTCGATTTCGGACTTAGTATATTTTCGGAAGTGTTTGTTTAGGCTTATATAGGCCATGGCTCAATTTGATGCCCAATAAGCTTCAGCTTATTTTTGGAACTTTTCATTCGGTACATTTTCTATTTACTTCTAGTGCGTGTTTAAATTGATATTTCAAACTAATTAGGGTTTAAGAACTAAAAGGATGCTTTTGGACTACTATTGGGCCTTAAGTCCTAATAAGTGAAAAACTAGTGATTTTAAACTTTTTAACGGAGTTTGATCGATTTAGACTTGTGTATATTTAAAAGGGTTAGAATAGTCGTTTGGAAAAATACGTTTTAATGAAACGTCACGAAAACGTAAATTTTATCATTTTGTCGGAAGTTGATGGATTTGAGCAAAGTGTTTGAAATTAAGGTTTGAAACCTTGGGAAACGTTTTATAAACAAACGGGTCATGCGAAAATTTTATAAAAAAAACTATACTTAGAAATATTTTGCTAAAAGTTGTTTTCTCAAAAAAAATCCGACAAAAAGACGAAATAATAAAATATTATTATTTTAATAAACGACTAAAAGACAAAAAATATATTTTATAATTGTATAAATTATAAAACTTCTAATGAATGTTTAGTGTATTTAAAACGTGTCATTTCTTATAGTTTGTACAATTAACTAGATCACTTGGGATTACCGGATAGATTACCGAAACATAGTACATATTATTTAATTCTTCTTTGTCTTACTTGTTTATTTTCTTAAAATAGTGTAAGTGCAAAACAACTAATATACATCTTTGACACATCTTCCTTGAGTCTAAATCACCAACCATCATACAACCAATACTACTACTAAACAGTAATACAAAACGGTTTCAAAATTCATATGCATCATTTTTAAGTACCCATTTCAAACATAATTCTATGTCTGACGAATTGCTAGGTCGTGTCTGGAAACCGTTGTAGATCGTTGTTTGACTATCATACTTTCAGCTACTAATCATCTTTGTTAAGGTGAGTTCTCGTAGCCCCACTTTTTAACTCTTTTCCGTTGGGAGAAAATGATACTCAAATCTATTTCAAACTCTTTTCACTACTGTGCAAAATTGCTATTTCATTTGACAATGCTATGTGCCTATGACTGCTATGTGAATGACATGAGGACTATTTATGCATGAGTTCTATGTTAACTTCTATGCAAGGACAATTTTGCCGACCTATGTTAGCTCCAGCTGGTAGGCCTTAGGTGCGGAGGACTATAAGCGCTTGGACCATTGGGAATGGTTGGTATGACTTGAATGCTATGATTCTATTGAAATGCTATGATTCTATTGAAATGATATGATAGTATAGGATTTCTATGTTGGATTCTAATACTATTGCATGCATTCTGCTTTCATATTGCACAATTGTCCACTACTTAAACTCGAGCACAACAACTAGGTTTACTTATAAACCTACGAGCTCACCAACTTTATGTTGATCTTTCGAATATTATTTTCAGGTATTGTGAATGATCAATGAGGTCAGGATATCAGGCTTTAGCAGACCTAAGAGCATCCTTTATGGATCTTATCTTAAAAGACTTGCACTTGAGAACCTTGTTTCAGTTTAGCTTTTGGATTATTCTTAAGACTTGTACTACCCATGTGTGGGAGCTTAGTTTGTAATAATTTCAGACTATGTGATGTGACTCGACTTGTCTTGGCATAAGTTCACTACTTGTTGTCGGAGGACATCGTAGCACTTGTTTCAATGCATTTTATTTTTCTCTATATTGTCACCTTATGTTATGATGATCTATCCCTCCGCCGCGCCTCGAGTTTCCACCTTAGTTGGGGTGTGACACCAATCAAGCTCCAGTTGAAGAAGTTGTAGCCAAATGAGTTGTGAACCTGCAAAAACAATTTTAGCCTCCATCTCTATACAAAACTCTTGGAAATCGACTTTTAGTACAGATCATTCCAGCAGGTTCGAATTTGACTTTACGCCTTTAACTATTTTGCCATTCCATTCCAAGCAACACTTACAATAATTTGACATGTAAGTACACTTTACCTATCATCTAACTATTTAATGTGCCTAAACAATGGCAAAAACTAATATTAAAAACATACAAATGAAGCCGAAACAATGGCAAACTCAAAACTGAAAATAAATGCAAATGCATACGAATTGATTCACGAATGGTATAGGTTTTCATCGTCTTTGCATACAAAATACAATAATACTTTAATATCATGAATAAACAAGGTGTTGAATAATTCCATGGCCAAACATGCATGTATTTTTCATAGAAAGAAAATAAATGACAAGAAATAAATTGTTAGCCAATGAAATCGAAGAAATTATTTGACAAAAATTAAACCCCGATTGATACTTGTAACCTATGGTCTTAGGGTCATTAAACAACATTTTAATACATTTTAACTATCATATAATCACAAAAAATTACCCAAAGGGCTGTTTTAAAATCAATTCATGAATCGTCCTAAAACACATGATTTAGGCCATAATACACATACCCGATAAGTATACCAATATAAGTAGGCATAACCGGTGGCTATAAGAATAAAAATCCTAGATTTTAATTCATACTTAGGGTCGAATTCTTCATGAAAAATGAGCCATGTTGGCTGTTTTAAAATAGTTACACAAAACCATTAAAAACACGCGTTTTAACCTATGTTACGCATACCCGATAATCATATGACATCATATGATGGCTCTGATACTATTATAGGTTATTTTACAAATACAAACATGTAAATAATAAATAAACGCAAGGGATAAATCACCTATCAACGGATCCATATAGCCATATGGTTAATATAATGAAAACAAAATAACAGTATACCTTTGTAGTGTGACAACGTAGGATTGTTAGGAGACTTTTACCACAACCTGATCTACCCTAGAAACCTGATACGTGCGATACGGGTAAGTTTTAAATTTATAACACGGATACCGAATTTCTTAGCAACACATAAAGTGTACTCGTCCGTTGATAGCAAGAGATTGTATGGTAAGCCGGGATCGTTGGCGGGGATTAGTGTGTTTTGGTGAAGTTTTAAAATTCGCTATTAATGATACTAACAAACAAGCAATGATTAAGATTAAGATTTAAATGATTAAAAGACTAAACTTGATTAGACTAGTTTGGGAAATCCAATTTGTATGACTGTGATGAACACTTTAACATGTTGATTTTAGGAATTAGATGTGGATCTAATCTATTGTTTTCAAAACCTTCAATCTTCGTCAAGACTTTAAGTGACAAAAACAAGCATTAAGTTTAATCAATCAATTCAGGACTACCTCAATTTCAACTTTTTTGATTTGTGGTTCGTTTAACAAACTTGTTAACACCCACAATTATGATTCTTTTTAGATCAAACTGCTTAAGAAATGGTCAATGCAAAAGGTAGCCGATCATAGAGAAAAAGGCTACAATTGATTGATTAGCAATACCCCTTTCGTCCTATGATATGTTTAACAATCAATCCGGTTTGGTAAAACAATGTCACATGAATCATAAGCATAGATGGATCTAAGAAATAGCTTGAAATTGAAGAAAACATGTTATCACAATCTTAAACAAATTATCATTCCACAATCATCATCTAATCAACTGCATAAAGACACTAGCCAATCATAGCAAACAAAGTCATAATTCTAGAATTTAAAGTATTCATAAACATTATTAAAAGGTCTTACAAAGTTTGTAAAAGATTACAAGAAATAAGGCTTGGTTGCGTTAGAATGGTGATGATTTCTTGATGATCTTAACCTCCTAAGATGGCTTCTTCCTCCCTTAAACTTTTGGGATTTTTTTTGTTTCTAAGAAAGGTTTATGGATTTGAGAGAGAGTGGAGATTACTACTAGAGAGTAGTAGATAAGATTGATGATGGGATTATGAAAACACTAGCCATAAAGTCCTATTTATACTCCTAGGAAGGCCTTAGGGTATTCAATGAATTTCGATGGGGCCAAAAAGTCTTTAAAATGCAGGTACAAAAGGCCTAGATCCTCTTGATCATTAATTGGGCCCTTTCAAGATGCAAATAGGGGATAATTGAGGGCTGGAGCTGGGTGCTCGAGCTTAGTCGGCCGCTGGCCATGCTCCTTGCTTAAACAAGTTTCGTGATTCCACGTTTAAGCTTCCCGTTTGAGTTGTGCTTGGTCTTGGTCATTATACTTCATTAAAACTTCATTTAAGCTTATTCTTGGGACTTGGAAGCTTGATTGGTTGGTTCTTCGTACTTGCATAAAACTTGATTTCTTCGTTGTTTCTTCGTTTTTACTGTACTTGGCTACAAATAAACTTGAAAACGCACTTTGATACAATAAAGTAACAAAAACATAGATAAATAGCCAAATAACTTATACAAAAAGTACAGATAACGTAACTAAAAATCTGTAGGTCAATTGTAAAGCTTATCAAATCACCAAGAGTTTATCTTGTTTGACCTCAAGCCAATCTAGAATTAAGAAAAACAAATCCACACGGTATATGAAAATGATTTAGAAAAATATGATGCAAGTCCTCCGAGTACGAGTACAAGGAAAGACTCATCAATTATGCCTTATTGGTTAAAAATCAAGATGTTTGACAATACCCTTTGATTTTCTTGCTTGATTTACATTTCTAAACACCTCACGAAAAAAGGAATAAAGTATAATTCACTCATCACTCATTTTATCATCGTAGTGGAGTGGTATGTGCTTAATTACACATACCTTTTTCCATTAAAAACGAGCTTAAATGACCCAAAACGTACCAAAAATGCATTGTATTTGTATGTTTTGCAAGTGTATTGTGCAGGAAACGGATAATCATGAAAAGGACAAAAACAAAGCTGGAAACGAACAAAACCGAGCTCGGAATGGAAAAGTGTGAAAAGACAAAGTCAAACCGAAGCCAAAAGTCAATCAAGTCAAAAAGTCAAAGTCAAAGTCAACTCAGTCAAAGTCAAAGTCAACCCCGAGAAGATAAATCAGAAGAAAGTATAACTTGAGGGACTAAATTTGCCAATTCCCAAAGTTATATTACAAGTAGAAAGAAGACAAGGGCTGATTTTGCATTTTTCTTAAATATAACTCTAGGGGCTGAACTTGCCAAGCCCCTAAAGTTGTATTAACCAAAGGACTGTTTTTGCAAATAGAGTTATAAGGTTGAGGGGGCATTTCTGCCAAACCCTCAACCTTGTACCACCACAAGGACGAATGTTGCAAAAGAAGCATAGGAGTTGGAGGACTATTTTTGCCAAAACACAAAACCTATACCTGTTAACTTACAAACAGAAATTCCTGCCCAATTTTCCTTCTCTTTTTCACTCACGAGTTAACCACACCTTTTTTACCCTCCACCTCTATTTACCATGGATAAAACTCTTCCTTCTCCTCCACTAGCCTATCCTCAATCCCCAAATCCCCTTTCCAAGCTGGCAATCCTCAACATTTTTCAAGAATTAACATTTTTGATAGTGGTGATGACTTGGGATTAAAATAAAGGGCTGGGATTTACACTTTGATTGCTCTCACACAACTAGCACACTTATGTTTTTGTGTCTACAAATAAACACAGGAAGAAAAAGAGAAAGCAAGACTCAAGGACTAAGACTTAGCATTTTTTTGTATAAATAGGGCAATTGTTAGCCTAGTTGAGGATCGAACTTTAATTTTTATGTATTTTCAATTTATTTTTATGCAATTAATTTAGTCTTGAAGCTTTTAAATCTTTGTATTCAGTTTGGAAGTTTAATGAAAATTTTTGTTTTAATTTAAGTCTTGTGTTTTCTTTTAAGCTCAATTTGTTTACAAGTTCAATCTAAGCCTTTATAAGCTTAATTTGTTTTCTCTTAAGCTCAATTTGTTTACAAGCAGGAAGGGAAATGCCAATTATGGATGGGCATTGGGTTTTTTTGATTCAGAAATCAATGGACTTAGGGGATAATTAGGTTAGTTTTAGGTTCCTTTACTCTTGGACTTTTGTAAGTTTTTATTTTAATTTTCTGCATTTTTTTAAGTTACTGTGCATTTGCTTAATCTCAGCTTATTTATGCTTATTGTTTGTTTACGTTTGCTTATTTATGTTTACTTTCCATGTATAAGTATTTGTCTTTAAGCACTTTAGCCTAAATCACCTTAAATCTGCCTTAAAAAGCCTTTTTACACAATTAAAGGGGTGTTTGGGTTAAGGGCAGAAATGGGTCAATCCTGGTTTAAAAAGCAAATGGGTTACCAAGTCATGTTTTAAAAGCCATTTAATCATCAATACAAGGTCATTTGTTAGTTTTCAAAAGTCTAAAACCAATTTGCCAAGTTTTTTTTGCTCTTACTTCTTAAACTGTCCAAATTTGACAGTTTGCATAAGTTTTTTTACATAAGCTGTCCAAAAAGCCTTTTGAGGCTTGTGTTCCACTTGTTTTAAGTCTTTTCATGCATTAGTATAGTTTTATGTTAGCATGCACTAACCCATTGCAAAATGGGTTAAATCTGTCATTTTTTTGTTAAAGTGTGAAAAAGGAACGACCAGCCCTTTTGATAAGCTTTTTCTAGGCTTATCAGTGTTTCAAAACCAATTTGAAAAGCACTTTTGCGAAGCTTTTAGGCCATTCTTTAAAATGGTAAAAGCCACAAGCTGATAAGAATCCATTTTCAGGCTTATTTTTAAGCCCAAAAAGTCACCCAAGGGGCTGTGTGTTGACAGACTTTACCCATTTTCACCCAATTTGCTTAATTTGCTTATTTCAGCTTATTTCTCTTTCATTTTAGCTTATTTATGTTTAGAGTAGCTTATTAGGTCAGTTTAGGTTTAATTTACCTTAGTTAGCATTGTTTAGAGCTTATTGCAGCTTATTTGAGTATTTAGTCTAATTTTCTAAGTGTTTAAGCTTGTTAAAGTGTTTCTGTCTTATTTAGCTTCTCTGTCTGTTTTAATTGTTTAGTTTTGCTTATTAGTGCTTATTAGGTTTGAGTCTAGGCCTGTAATTGCTTATCTCTTATTTCCTTTTGCTTATTTGTTCTAAAAATCCAAAAAAAGAAAAAAATATAGCCATTTAGCTTAAAAAGCTCAACTGTCTGTTTCTAAGAGCTTTTTCCAGCTTATTCTTAAGCTTTTATAAAAAGTTGTAGTTATAAAAAGTGCTTATCTTTACGTGCTTAATAAGTTTGTTAAGAAAAATTTTCAAAATATAAAATAAAAGGGGAAGCTTGGAAGTCAGGGGTTAGCTAGGGCTCGAACCCCCGACCTCAACAAGCCTCAACCCTTTATAAACCAACACCTCTACCGCTCTGCTACAATAGCTCATCCGGTAGAGGTTGGTTTGGTTTATTATTTAAGGGCTTTTTAGCCCGTTTGCTTATAAACCTGTTGTAGCTTATTTCACAGCTTATTCAATAAGCTGCGCGACTTTTCTTATTTTTCATAGGACCTTTATCCTTTAAGCTATTTTGTGTGAATTTTTCAGAATTTTTTATACACGTTTAGTATATTTTTTTTAAAATTTATTTTGTTTAAAATCTTAAAAAATTCATAAAAAATAAAATAATAATCAGAAAAATACAAATCTTTTTTTTAAAATTTTCTTTTATTGTGTATTATCTAGGAAAAATAAATTTACATATGTAGGGTCATTTTTGCAAAGTTTCATTTTTTAAAGAACGATATTCGTTCCCGTTTTTGATTTGACTCGTTTTTTGTCCAAACGAACTCCGTTTTTAGTCTAATTTTTTTAAACTTCGTTTTTAGTCAAGTAGAATCTATTTTTAGTTTAAAAATTGTTCTAGGGTTAAAATTGCAAAATTTAGGTTTTTGACCCTCGTTTTCTGTTCCGTTTTAGGATTTAAGCGTTATAGCTTTTGTTTTTAGGTTTAATTTATTCGTTTTTGCATTTTTAATCATAGTAATAGAAAAATCCAATCAATCATCATTCCATTCAAACATCAATTATCAACTCGTCATTTGATTTTCCATTCAAGCCTCGTTGGGACATAACGACCTGGGAAATCAAACTTCCAGACATATATATTTTATTTTTGTGAACTCTTAACCAATCCTTGGCTAAAGGTAATTGGTTTAGTGTTTGCTTGTGTTATTATATATATATTATTGACGAATCAGATGATACAAAATAACTTGCTTAAAAGGATAAAGAATGAAATAAAAGGATCAAAGTCGACAATATGGAATTCTACAAAAGATGGAGGATTCTAAAAGATTTGCTTAAAAGATAAAATATTAGAAAAGATTTAGTTTCCTAATACAATTAGATTTCCTTGTAAGTCTTATGGACTCTCTATATAAAGAGATCCCTAGACATAGTTTGTGTGTGTGATTGTGTGCAACAAAACGTGTGTGTGTTTAATGATGTAGACGTCTAGTGTTGTTTAGCTCTAAGATCAAAGGTTTTTTTGATCCTTTTACATTAACGTAACCGTTCTATACAGATCATATAGAATTGGGGCTTGTATGAATGTTAACCTTTTTCAATAACATTGTTCTTTATTTATATTCCGTTGCGTGTCAATACTTTCTTATTTTTGATCCTAGAGGAGTTTAAACGATTCTTAACAATTGGTATCAGAGCCAAGTGGCTCATAATCTAGGATCTACAAGGTTTTACAATCGAAGAAAGAAGATTTTGTATTCAAAGAAACCTAAAAAATCAATTTTGGTTTCTATTTTCATCACTTTCTGCATAGCTGTGGTAAAAAGGGATATCTCATTTGTTAACCGTTGGATCTTAACAAAAATTTTATTGAAGGTTCTTTACTCATAAAGGCATATTCTCACCGAAGGGATCTTCAGTCTGAGCTTTTAATTGAAAGACATAAATTTTGTTAAATCTGCTGCTGAAAAGTTGAAGTTGGTATGATTTCACTTCTCTTTCATCATTGTTTTTAATAGTGTTCTTGTTATTGTTATTGGAAGTTTTTCTTTGAACACTTGGGTATTAAATTAACTCAATCAAGGATGTGAAGTCACTGCTGGAAGCTATTGAAAAGAGATTTGGGGGTAATGCTGCTACAAAGAAAACTCAAAGAAATCTATTAAAGCAGCGTATGAAACTTCTTTGCTCCTACAGCAAGACCCTTGATTAAAACTTTTGATAGCTATAAAGCTTATGAATCAGCTGGAGATATTGGGAAAACTTTCATAAATAAGATGTAGAACCGAGAAGCTGTTTATAAGTTTGACACAGAATGGGACACACATGCTGTTTGTATGAGAAAATAAGCCTGAATTAGAGACAATGAGCAATGGATAATCTCTACAACAAATCTTAAAGTATATGAACCAGAAAGTCCAAAGGACATCACAGCTCAAATACAAGCAAAAAAACCATGGCACTTGTGTCTCTAACAACATCTTGGCAGCACTAAATGATGAAGACAAATACTGCTCATGGGTTTCGTTGTTAGCACTCAAGTTTATGCTCTAACGTCCACGAAAATTTGATAACTATAGTGATGTTGTGATAAGTTGCATTCTTTTCTAGTCAACCAAACAATCCTCAACTTGCAAATGAGGATCAACAATAACCTCCATCCAGAAGAATTAGAAATAGAAGGATATGAGATGGCAAATAGCTATGTTGACTATGAAGCTATGAAAGGTTCTTGAAGAACACAGGAAAAAAAGGTGACTATTAATGGTAATGAGACCATAAGGGTTTGATTAATTCTAAGGTGGTGAGTGCAATAACTTCCACAAGATGTATACATGCCATGGAATGCAGAACTATCAAGAAACCAATAAAACTCAGAAATAGGAAAGCACAAGAAGAAGTGTATCTAGAGAGATTAACTACTGTCCAATGCCTTTGATCACAGTGATGTTCTTGGTGATTATGATTGGAGTGATCAAGCAGAAGAATATCCAACTAATTTCTCACTTATGGCTTACTCTTCTACAAGTTCTAACTCTGAGGTATCTACTAATTCAAACTGTTCATCATTTTGTTTAGAAAATGTTAAAATTATTAAAGAACAAAATGAAAAACTGTTAAAAGAATTAAGAACATCTATGTTTAAATACTATTGCTTACTAAAACAAGTTTAGCCGTCTGTAGAAAGCAAGACTTCTAGTTTATAAGAAAAATTGATTTGTTAATGAAGAAGATAACAAGCTACTACTTCTTAAACTGAGATTTATTAAAAGAAGTATCCCATACAAACCTTAGCAGAAAATTATGAACACTAGGCTCAAAAACAAAAGGATGAAATTCAGCTAACAGTAGAAAATCCAAAAACTTAAACAAACTACTAGATTGTCAGATAGTTAATAAGTGCAAAACAGGTTTAGGGTATAATGCTGTTCTACCTCCCTATATAGGAAACTTTATGCCTTCAAAACATGATTATCTGTCTAGAAGAGTTTGAATCATCCTATAGTTTGGAGCCTATACCTACAGTTTAGGAAGCCTCTAGTTAGACTAAGTGAAGCTAAGGAAAAGTGCAAACAAGCCTAAGTTTGTTAAGAAGAATATGGTGCTCCAATTATTGAAAGGATTGGTGACCTGATAAAGAGGAAGAAGATGTTGGCCACAGGTTTAAGAAAGATAAGAAAACAATTAAGTCTATTTTTGCTAAAAATAAAGTTTGTTAAATCTAAGAGCAAGTAAAATCTCCTAGTAAAACAACTGTTAAACAAGGTAATCAAAATAGAAACACACATAGTCCTAGAGGAAACCAAAGAAACTAGAATAACATGATGTCTCAAAGATTAGGAATAACTTTAAAGATATTAACAAAGCATGCAAGGTGTGTGGAAGTTTGTGATCACCTGCAGTATGATTGTGATTAACCATCAGAATAGTTTAATAAAAAAACAGATGTTAAAACCATTGTGGATCTATACATCAAAGTGAATCACTCAAATTTTTCTAGAATGACTCGCCCCCATCTCTAAAAAGAGCATGGTTACCAAAATATAGTAATGAAACGAGGCCAGCCTAGTATCACTTACTACTAGCTAGATCCACATAAACTTTGCTCAACCCAAAACAACAGTGAATAATGCAAGACCAATGATAAATGTTTTTAATAAAGCACATTCAACTATTAAAAGGCCTATTTACAACAAAACAGCAACTAAAAACAGTAATTTTAATAAGAGGGTTAATACTGTTAGTGGTAAGAATGTTAATACTGCTAGGCCAAAAGCAATAGTTAATGTTGCTAGGCTAAAAGTAGTACTTAATGTTGTTAAGGGAAACCAAGTTAATGCTGTTAAGGCCTCGGCTTGTTGGGTTTGGAAACCAAAGACTAAAGTAATAAACCATGTTTCAAAATACAACAGTGCATCAACCATTCTGAAAAAGTTGATTGATATTGATGCACAAGGCAGGATCCAAGCTAGTGATGGCTTGGGCCCCAAAAGAAGACCAGATTTTCTAACCACAATTGCATTAGTAATCCACAAACAGTTTACTAGGACCAAGTATAATTGACAGTGGATGGCCTCAAGGCATCAGACATGGAACATGTTCCTATCTTACTGACATTTAAGAAATTGATGGAGGATATGATGCCTTTGGAGGTGAACGCCAAATGAGGGAAAGCACAAACAAGGTACAATCAAAAATGGAAATTTAGATTTGAGAATGTGTATTTTGTAAAGGTGGAATTACAAATTTCACCTCGTTAGTGTCTTACAAATGTGTGACAAAAAGAATAGTGTGCTCCTTTAATGAACACAGAAATGATGCTTTAACCCCAAACATAAGTTAACTGATGAAATCATGTTTTACTTAAAGTCCTAGAAAGAACACTATGTATAGTCTTGATTTAAAGAATATTGTTCCTAAATAGGACCTAACTTGTCTCTTTGCAAAATCCACATCTGATGAATCTAAACTTTAGCATAGAAGGCTTGGACACATAAATTTCAAAACTATGAATAGAACAGGTTAATTGGAAATCTTGTAAGGAGGTTTACTTTCAAAACATTTTGAAAATGATCAAACAGTGTTGCTTTCAAAAGGGAAACAACAATAAGAGCTTCTTGTAAAGACTAAAATAGAAAAGTTCCAATCCAGCGCAAACCTTTACACATGGTGAATATGGCACATGGATTTGTTTTTGTCCATACAATTGCAAAAAAATCTTAATGGAAAAAAAGATTGCATGCCTAGTGTTGTGTCAAATGAATGGATTACAGTAGGTTTTAGTTTTGGGTTATTCTTTCTAGCTAATAAGGATGGAACAAGTGGCATTTCTTAAGTCTTTTATAACTTGAGTATAAAATCTATAGATCAAATGGTAATAGGTAATTAGGTGTGACAATTGAACTGAGTTCAAGAATAAGGAGATGAATTAGTTTTTGTGAGAGAAAAAAAAATTAATAGAGAATTTAGTGTAGCTAGAACTCCTCAACAAAATGGAGTAGCTGAGAGAAAAATAAGAATACTAATTGAGGCTACTAGGACAATGCTAGCTGATTCTAAACTACCTACTACTTTTTGGGCGCTAAGCAGTTAATAACTACTTGCTATGTGAAAAATAGGGTATTACTAATTAAGCCCTCATAACATGACCCCTTATGAACTTTTATCTTGGTAAAAAACCAGCTTTAAAGCTTTATGAAAGACCATTTGGGTGTCCAGTTACAATCTCATACCATAGATCACTTAGTCAAGTTGATGATAAGGTTCCTGATGAAGGATTCTTTGTTGGGTACTCAATCAATAGTAAAGCATTTAGAGTATTCAACAGTAGAACAAGGATAGTTGAAGAGAACCTGCATGTCCAATTTAGTGAGAATACACATAATATTGAAAGAAGTAGACCAAATTGGCTTTTTGATATTGATGCATTAACAAAATCAATGAATTATAAGCCAGTTGTTGCAGAAAATTAGTCTAATGGTAATGCAGGTATAAAAGCATGTGATGATGCAGGTAAAGCTAGAAGGGAGACAGTGCCTGGAAAAGATTACATTATGCTACCATTGTGGCATGCTGATCCACTACTCTCTTAAAATTTAAAGAGTTCTCCAGATGCTGGATTCAAACCTTCAGGAGATAATGAAAAGAGGGTTACTGAAGAACCAAGAAAAGAAGGTGGCGATCCAAGTAATAAGAATGATAGTGTTAACAACACTAGAATATTAATACTGCTAGTGATGGAAACAACACTAACAATGTTAATACTGTTAGTTCAACTGTTAATACTGCTGGCATATAAGTTAATGTTGTTAGCAGTAATACAAGAATTGAACTTCTAAATGATCCAAATATGCCTAAATTGGAAGATATTGTGTATTCAGATGATTATGAAGATGTTGGTGCAGAGGCTGACATGAACAAATTGCATACATTTTATGCCTGTCATCCTATTCCAACTACAAGAATACACAAAGATCATCCAGTTGAACAAATTATTGGAGACTTGAATTCAGCACCTCAAACAAGAATAATGACAAAGAATTTAGAAGAACATGGTTTGTTTAATACTGTTCAGCAAAGAACAAACCATAAAGACTTTCAAAATTGCTTATTTGCTTGCCTTCTATTACAAGAAGAACCCAAAAAGGTAATTCATACATTGAAGGATCCAAGCTGGATTGAAGCTATGCAGGATGAGCTTCTACAATTCAAATTATAAAAGGTTTGGACCTTGGTGGATTTACTAAATGCAAAGGGCAATTGCACGATAATGGTCTTCAGGAACAGAGAAGATGAAAGCGGCCTTATGATAAAGAAAAAAAGCAAGGTTGGTTGCTCAAAGTGTTACACATAAGAAGATGGGATTGATTATGAAGAAGTCCTTTGCTCATGTTTTCCAGAATTGAAGCAATTAGCAATTCTTAGCCTATGCCCTCATTTAAAGACTTTGTGATGTAACCAAGATGATGTCAAGAATGCTTTTCTTTATGTAAGATTGAAGAGGAAAGTCTATGTTTTGTCAACCACCAGTGATTTGAAGATCCCAGACTCCTGATAGAGTATAACAAAGTAAAAAAGTGCCTTTTTTACTTTGTATACTCTATCAGGGAAGTCTGGATCTTCAAATCCTGGTGGTTGACAAACATAGACTTCCTCTTCAATCTTACCATAAAGAAAAGCATTCTTGACATCCATCTGGTACATCACAAAGTCTTTAAATGAGGCATAGGCTAAGAATAGCCTAATTGCTTCAATTCTGGCAACATGAGCAAAGACTTCATCATAATCAATCCCATCTTCTTATGTGTACCCTTGAGCAACCAACCTTGCTTTTTTTCTTTATCACAATGCCTCTTTCATCCTTCTTGTTCCTGAAGACCCATTTAGTGCCAATAGCCCTTTTGCCATTTAGTAAATCCACCAAGGTCCAAACCTTTTATAATTTGAATTGTAGAAGCTCATCCTGCATAGCTTCAATCCAGCTTGGATCCTTCAATGTATGAATTACCTTTTTGGGTTCTTCTTGTGATAGAAGGTAAGCAATAATACAGCAAATGAAAGTTTCTTTATGGTTTGTTCTTTGCTGAACAGTATTAAACAAACCATGTTCTTCTAAATTCTTTGTCATTATTCTTGTTTGAGGTGCTGAATTCAAGTCTCCAATAATTTGTTCAACTGGATGATCTTTGTGTATTCTTGTAGTTGGAATAGGACTGACAGGCATAAATGTATTCAAATTATTCATGTCAGCCTCTGCACCAACATCTTCATAATTATCTGAATACACAATATCTTCCAATTTAGGCATATTTGGATCATTTAGAAGTTCAATTCTTGTATTACTGCTAACAACATTAACTTTTATGCCAGCAGTATTAACAGTTAAACTAATAGTCCTAACATTGTTAGTGATTTTTTCCATCACTAGCATATTAAATAGACTAGTGTTGTTAACCTAATCATTCCATATTACTTGGATCGCCAACCTTCTGTTCTTGGTTCATTAGTAACCCTCTTTTCATTATCTACTTAAGGTTTGAATCCAGCCATCAGGAGAACCTTTAAATTTTAAGAGAGAAGTAGATCACAGGCCATAATGGTATCAGAAAGTATTCTTTTTCCAGGCACTGTCTCCCTTTCTAGCTTTACCTGCAACATCACATGCTTTTATATACCTGCAATACCATTAGATTGATTTCCAGCAACAACGTGCTTATAATTCCCATTGATTTTTGTTTAGTTTTCATCAATATGAAAAAGCCAATTTGGTCCATTTCCTGCAATATTAGGTGTATTCTCATTAAATTTGACATGCATGTTCTCTTCAACTATCTTTGTTCTACTATTGAATACTCTAAAGGCTTTACTATTAATTGAGTACCCAACAAAGAATCCTTCATCAACCTTACCATCAAACTTGCCTAAGTGATCTATGGTATTGAGAATTGTATCAAGACACCTAAATGGTCCTCATAAGCTTAAGCTGGTTATCTACCAAGAAAAAGTTCATATGGGTCTAGTTATGAGGCCTTAATTACTAAAACCCTATTTTTCACATAGCAAGTAGTAATAACTGCTCCAGCCCAAAAAGTAGTAGGTAGTTTTAGAAATCAGCTAGCATTGTCCAAGCAGTCCCCCCCCCTCAATTAGTATTTCTATTTTTCCTCTCACTAGACTCCATTTTGTTAGGAGTCTGCTAAACTAAATACTCTCTTAATATTTTTTCTCCTCACAAACTAATTCCTCCCCTTAATCATGAACTCAGGTTCCATTGTCACGACCTAATTTACCTAACCCTTTGATCTACTTAGATTTTCAACGTCAGTTATAAAGGACTTAAGAAAGCACTAGTCTCATCTTATTAGCTTAAAAGAAACCCAACTTAACCTACTGAAAACATCTAGGACAACTAGGCAATGCCAACTTTTCATTAAGAATTATTACAAATGTTGGACCCAAACAAATCCATGTGCAACACATTCAAGGTTGGCTTATTGAACATAGCAATTTTAGACTTACAAGAAGCTCTATGTGTTTTCCCCTTTTGACAAGCAACACATGTTATCATTTTCAAAAAGTATTGAAAGTAAACACTACAAGATTTCCCTTAACCTGTTTAATCAAATTTATGAAACATTTTATGTGTCCAAGCCTTCTATGCCAAAGTTTAGATTCATCAGATGTCGCTTTTGCAAAGAGACAAGTTAGACCTCCTTTAGGAACAATATTCTTTAAATAAAGACTATACATATTGTTCTTTCTAGGAACTTTAAGTAAAACATGACTTTCATCAGTTAACTTAAAGTTTGGAGATAAGCAATACATTCAGTGTCATAAAGAGAAACACTATTCTTTTTGTCACACATTTGTAAGACACCTAAAGAGGTGAAATTGTAATTCTCTTTACAAAATACACCATTCTCAAAATCTAAAAATACCTATTTTAGATTGTACCTCTAGTTGATGATTTTCCCCCTCATTTGGGGTCACCTCCAAAGGCAATCAAATCCACCATCAATTTCTTACAAGTCAGTAAGATAGGAACATTTCCATGCATGTGCCTTGACATCCACTATCAATTCCTCCTTGGTCCAGTAAATCAGTTTGTGGATTACTCTGCACAAGGGTAAGAAAATCAGTCTCTTTAGGGTACCCAAGCCATCACTAGCTAGGATCTGCTTGTGCATCATATAATCAACAATTTCAGAATGGTTGATGCACTGTTGTATTTATGAAAATGGTTTATTACTTAGTCTTTGTATTCCAGAACCCAACAAGCCGAGGCCTTACAGCATTAACTTGGATTTCCCTTAACAACATAAAGTACTACTTTTAGCCAGCAACATTTAAACTATTGCTATTGGCCTAGCAAGTATTAACAATCATACCACTAACAGATATTAACCCTCTTATTAAAATTACTGTTTTAGTTGTTGTTTTGTTGTAAATAGGCCTTTTAATAGTTGAATGTGCTTTATTAAAAACATTTATCATTGGTCTTGCATTATTCACTGTTGTTTTGGGTTGAGCAGTATTAAGTGGTCTAACAGTAGTAAGTGATACTAGGCCTGGCCTCGTTAATACTAATTTTGGAACCATGCTCCTTTTAGGATTAGTGTCTGCTAGTTCATTCTAGAAAAATTCTGGTGATTCACCCTTTGAGTATAGTTCCACACTGGTTTTATCATCTTTTTATTATTAAACTATCTCTGATGGTTATCACAATCATACTGCAGGGTGATCACAACTTCCCACACACTAGCAAGCTTGTTATTCATCTTAAAATTACTCCTAATCTTTGAACATCATTTTATTTCTAGTTTCTTTGGTTACCTCAAGTACTATGTGAGTTCATCCTATTTTGATTAACCTTGTTTAACAGTTTGTTTACAGATATTTTATTTGCTTCTTAAGAATTATCAAACTTATGTATAGTCAAAACTAGACTTAATTGTTTTCTTATCTTTCTTAACCTGAGGCACATCTTCTTCCTCATTATCAGACACCCAATCCTCAATAATTGGAGCACCATTATTCTTCTTAACAACCTTAGGCTTGTTTGCACTATCCTTAGCTTCACTAGTCTCAACTAGAGGCTTCCTAACTGTAGGCTCACAAACTATAGGCTAATTTACAAACTCCTCTAGACCAGACAAATCATGTTTTGAAGGCATAAAGTTTCCTATATAGGGAGGTAGAACAGCATTATACCCTAAACCTGTTTTGCACTTATTAACTATCTGACAATCTAGTAGTTTGTTTAAGTTTTTGGATTTTCTACTGTTAGCTGAATTTCATCCTTTTGTTTTTGAGCCAGTTCCAACTTTCTCCTAAGATTTGTAATGGATACTTCTTTTAAATAAATATCACGTTTTAAGAGCTTGATATCTTCTTCATTAACAAACTCATTTTTCTTATAAACTAGAAGTCTTGCTTCTACAGACTCTAAACTTGTTTTATAAGCAATAGTATTTAACTTAGATGTTCTTAATTCTTTTAACAGTTTTTCATTTTGTTCTTTAATAATTTTAACATTTTCTAAACAAAATGATGAACAGTTTGAATTAGTAGATACCTCAGAGTTAGAACTTGTAGAAGAGTAAGCCATAAGTGAAAAATTAGTTGGATATTCTTCTGCTTGATCACTCCAATCATAATCACCAAGAACATCACATGAGATCAAAGCATTGGAAGTAGTTATCTCTACTAGAACACTTCTTCTTGTGCTTTCCCTATTCCTGTTTTCTTGGTTTCTTGAAGTTCTGCATTCCCTGGCAAAGTATCCCCTCTTGTGGCAGTTATAGCACTCCACCTTAGACTTATCAAACCTAATGGTCTCATTACCATTAATAGTCACCTTCCTTCCAGTGTTCTTCAAGAACCTTCTAGCTCTCATAGTCAACATAGCTATTTGCCATCTCAAATCCATCTCTTCTAATTCATCTGGATGGAGTTATTGTAGATCCTCATTTACAAGTTGAGGATTGTTTGGTTGACTAGAAAAGAATGCACAGATCACAACATCACTCAAGTTATCAAAATTTGTGGAGTTAGCAGCACTAACTTGAGTGCTAACAGCAAAAACTCCATGAGCAGTATTGACTACTTCATTAGTGCTGCCAGAGTTGTTAGATGACACAAAAGCCATGTTTTATGTGCTTGTATTTGAGCTTGATGTCCCTTTGACTTCTGGTTCATATACTTTAAGATTGTTGTAGAGATCATCCATGCTCATTGTCTCTAATTCAGGCTTATTTCTCCATACAACAGCATGTGTGTTCCATTCTGGTGACAAACTTCTCAACAGCTTCTGGTTCACATCTTATTATGAAAGTTTTCCCAAAATCTCCAGCTGACTCATAAGCTTTTATAGCCTATCAAAAGTTTAATCAAGGGTCTCTGAGCTAGGAGCAAAGAAGTTTTCATACGCTGCTTTAATAGATTTCTTTGAGTTTTCTTTGTAGCAGCATTACCCCCAAATCTCTTTTCAATAGCTTCCAGCAGTGACTTCACATCCTTGATTGAGTTAAACTTTAATTGATGTTCATTAGGAATGCCCATCATCAAAGTACTTCTGGCCTTCACCTCTAATCTCTTCTGAGCCTTCTCTTCAACAGTTGTAGGAGTAATACTTTTTTCAACACCTTCTACAATTGTTGTTTTGGTTGTGTTTCCATTCACTATGACCTACCATAAGAGCATAGATATCAATCATCGGAGTACTATCTATCAACATCCTCCAGATACTCACAAACTCACCAGTTTGAGCATTAGAACCTTGGATGCAGCACCATCATATGTGACAGATTTCATAATCCATATCTTCCAAGCAAAGAGATCTTGTTATCAAATAGTTCTTCTTATTCAAAGATTCTCAACAAGATCTGATATCACTTGTTGAGATCATTATAAGCTCGAGTTTGTTTAGAACCACAATCTAGGATTAATAAAAATAAGATTTTATACGCAGCGGAATAATAATAAGAACAATGTTATTTAACAAGGTTTAACATTTACATAAAAGCCCTAATTCTATATGATCAGTATAGAACGATTACCTAACTGTAACAGGATCAAAAACACTTTAACCTTGAGGCTAAACCAATCTAGACATCTACATCTTAACTTGTGCACACATAAACTATGTCTAGGGATCTCTTTATATATAGAGTCCATAAGACTTACAAAGGAAACTTTAAATTGTATTAGTAAACTAAATCTTCTAATACTTTGATCATTATATCTTGGTAAGGATGATCATTTAGAAATCCTCCATATTTTGTAGAATTTCAATCTTGACGACTTTGATCCTTTTGTTTCCTTTTGTTTCATTCTTGTTTCATCAAATCAATATAAATCCCAACAAAGTTGGTTTCACGAAGGCGTCTACTAATTTCATCATCGAGACTTTCTTCTACTTTCTACCTCTTTTCTTAAAACCCCTCTATCGATTGATGACTTACTTGAACTATAAAGATTATGATTTAGACATGGATTATCTATTTCTAATATCGAGGTGGTTTGTTAAATACTTAGTAAACTATCACATAAAGGAGTTAGTTTAATACTCAGTAGGTCAAACCCGCAAGTGGTGATTCGATGTAGATAATTTTCAAGAGTGTTTTAACTTCTTATGCCTTCTTAATTTTGTAAAGATGATAGTCGGCTAGACTCTGTGACCACAACGGCAACCAAGAGAAATAAACACCCACATCGAGCCCCAACCTACACCCCAAACTTTCTAATAACCATTGAGACAGAAAACCCGAAATGTTCACAATTGAACACAACAACCCAGTATTTACCCACCACAAGCAAGCCCGACAACCCTTAATTGAACGGATAGCCAAATATAACAAAGATAGAGAAGATGATACAGCAATACACACGGGAAATTTGAAGCAACAAAATAATCAATTGAACAACACAAGACCTAACGCAAAATCTAACCAAACCCTACAAAAGACAAAAAAAATATATCAAGATGTATGCTTAATACAAGAACATCTTGATTAACAGGTCGTACACCGACAATGATTTATCGAGAGTTTTGAACCATCAATAGGGGAAACATGTACTTGATATTATCAGGTTCAACATCTGGGGGAGTTTAATCAAGAACTTAGTAATAAGAGTGTGAAGTATCTACATACAAGAGAATATTTGATGCTGAATCTTGCATGTCCCCTCAAACCGATATTCACCAACACCAAAATGTCATGATAAATTATAAACGCAGGATTAGTTGATAGAAGTGTACACATGAGAAGGATGAATCCTTTTAAAGGGATAAATTGCTCAGCACTTGGGACATAGTTGACTTTGGTGTAGCAATATACATCAGCACAATTTTGGAGGAAGAAAAAGGTGCATTTATTGGACTTAATTATTTTGGAGCTACGGTTTCGACATGAAAATAGTGATAAAGTGAGTACATTAGTAATTGGAAGATCATCTACAAAATACCGTTGGTTAACTTTAAATGTCAATGTTAGAAGATTCGTTCGAGCTACATCCAATGTATCCGAATCTGCTCAAGATACGGATGTTGGTTTGGGGGGAAGCTGATTCAGAAACTTCGCCAAAAAGAAGTCTATGAAGAATGCTTTTCAAGACATGTTGCATGAATTGTGGGGAAGTCAATCCAACTCATGTATACTACAATGGTTCCAGATCAAGTAAAGTCACAGGAGATCCAAGCTGCAGTACAGGTATCAAGACAGGAAGACACAAAAGTCATCTTCAGCACTGGAAGCACTTGCAAAGACTTATTTTGTTTGTAAGTGTACTTAATAGGAACATTGTAAGTAATTCCGTATGTCCACATATTAGGGGAAGATTGTTAGCCTTAAAATATGTCAACTTATACGGAATTACATTAGATATTGTAAGGCGTGACACGTAGGGACAAATAATATAACACCCAATGTTTACAAGTCATTAACGACGTCGATAATATCTTACTAATTAGATTTAGTATAGAACGCATATTGCTTGTAATATCATGTATTAAGAAAAATCACGTAAGCTAAACATAATCGTTCAAAGTAAAACGACATCACCCAAGTTATCGTATACATCAATCAAGTATTAAATAAATTATTTTGAAGAATAAATATGGGTCTTTGTTCAATATATTTTTTATCGGATACGTAAAGTTATACGTTATCGCGATAAAATGCATTTAGGCCATACCGGAACCACGTTAATTAATCTACGCTTCAAAAAATACCCACGACTGTACCCAATACTTAAAGTTTTATTAAAATTTACCCAAGTTAATATTACTTTTCACTTTGTTCATTATAAAATAAAACAATGCATGAATACTTTCAAGTAAACACCTTATTATACAAAAATTATAACTTGTAACATGTATAACTTTTACTAGATATTGTGTTAAATATCAAAGGCTTCTAGAAACCCATTTCCCCCCTATCTTACGGCACAACAACAACATTGGAGTCATAGAGCACACATTTTCTTTACAAGTTGGCTTGTACATCACCTTTGCATTAAACATAGCCATAACTTGTCTCATTTGACCATAAGTCATTCCTTAAGACCCTCATTGTGTTTTTTGACCAACCATTGCATCTTTTTGACTAAGACTTACCATATAATACCTGCATACAAGTAATAGGCCATCTATTCTCATAACACTTAGCTAAAAATCAAAACTTGTTCTCTCCTTTCTCACCTCTTAGACACGGCAAACAAACATCCCCTTAAGAAATCCATACAAAATTTCCACCTCATTTACAACATACCTACATCATTCCTAAGGTATAACTAAAATTTCCAAGTATTGTAAAGGTTTGTTCAATGTGTTGAAGCATCTAAAGAAATCAAGATTGGGTTTCATATTGAATTAGGTTTATCATAGCTTGCCTAGCTTGGTTTAAAAGTCCAACAAGGGGTTTTAGCACATAATTCTCCAACAACATCATTCATCACTAAGGTTACTTAAAACCTTATCTTTTATTTATCATGATTTTTATATTAGATAATGTTTTTAATAAAAAAAATCACCTTTATGGACTTTTTAAAATGTAAAAAGTATTTTACTATAATTTAGGATTTGTCACATTTTAAACATGTTTTGAATGTAATGAAAACATGTAAAATGGATGTAAAGGATTGTACTATTTGTTTTGGTGTAAAAACGGATAAAACTAATTAGGGTTTTATAAAGTAAACTTAATATGGTTACAAGTAAAGAGCAATGCAAATGACATGTTAATCTGTTTATGGACTTTAGTGAATTATTATGGTCACTAAAATAAAGTTATATTGGAAGTATAAATCTTGTATACACTTGGTTAATGTATAAAAAGTTCAAGTAGGAACTTGTAGTTAAAATGTACTTAAGTAAAGTTTCTATTTTCATGAGATGTTTATGACTTGTACTCTTGGTAACTTGTACAATGGACAATATATGGAACTATGGACTCTAACATATGTATGATATATAACATATATGGTATATAAGATTTGTGGTAAATTACAAAAGTGGGGAAGTATAAAAATAAGGTTAGTTATAGACTTAACAAAGCCATTCAAACTTTCTGTCCAAAATTCCGAAAATAAAAAAAAAAAAAAACCATATCTACTTTATATTTTGTATAAAATAGGGTACATCACAGACGATTTCCAAAAAGCTAAGAAACTTAAAAAACTGTGATTTAAAATAAACAACGAAAAAGATACAGTAAAAACAAGTTATACGATAAAGTAACCGATGATAAAAGAATATTTATAAAAAAATTATAAAAATTATTACAAACAGCAAGTTTAGTATTGTTTATAAATTCACATATTTTTAGGAATTCCAAATTGATAAGAAACAAAAAATTTTCAATTAATAACTAATGAGTTATGAATTTTCGCAGAGTTTACGACAATTAAACTTTTATAATTTGTTATTATAAAGGTTACTATTCATGACAGAAACATTATATTTGTAAACCTCATAAATAAATATAACTTCAATAACGAGAACGTGCTCGAATGAATCACTAAAAACGGAGCTAAAACGAATAAATTACGACGTTTACGGGTTTACGATAACAAATACTATAAAAAATAACTTTATAACTGGTGTAGAACAGTAAAAAGTACTGTTCAACAGAGGATTCAAAAATAATGAAAAGTCAAATATATAACTCGTCCTAAATACAAAGCGTGGGCATAGAAAACGTTAAAATCGGGCTTAAAACGCGAAAGTTACACCAGAGTTTACTACAACGATAATTATAAACGTATTAACTTATTAAACCAATATTTTCCAAAACAATTAGAAGGTAATTAACTATATAGAATATATTCATGGAAGTGAATTACCCAATGATTATTATAATTATACACCTTAATTTAAATAGGTGCGATCTGACGATATTGCGTGCGCATTATCAGTGAAAGTACTTGATATTCGCTCAAGCTAAAGGTGAGTTCAAGCCCCGACGTTTTACGGCATTATTTTTATAAGTTTTGAGGGGTGAAAACATGCAATGTTTTACAACTGGACACAAGTGGATACTTTTACATTATGATTACGTGTTGCCTAAGTAGCGATAACCCTATCTGAGCCCATTATCATGAACTGTCAATTACTGGATTGTGAGCGCGAATGTTATGAATAGATCTATTGGGATTGACATCCCCGTTCGGGTGATTAGCTATCACTAGGCAAACGAACGTATACCATGTCGAACATAGGATGTTGCGGGTTAGAACATCATCACGGCAATGTTTGGACGAATTTATAATGGTATTACATAATGTCGAGAGCTTTCATTCTGAGCTTAGGGCAAGTAATTAACATTATATGATGTCTGCATCTGTTGCATTATCATACACTTGGGAAATCTTGTGGTCCTACAATATATGATTTATAAAACCTATGAATTCACCAAAATTATTGTTGACGTTTTAAAGCAATGTTTTATTCCAGGGGATCAGTAAGCACTAAGAGCTAAGGGATACATTGGGGTTTTGATTTGGATATCATGCATAAAAGATTTTGTCGATAGACAATTTGTATAACTATTATGGCTAAGAAAACATTGTATTTTGGGAACAATTGGACAAGATGAAGCTTCGACTTAAGTAACAATACTATTTAAATCCATGTATCATTTTTAAACGCTTTTTTGTCATTCTATATACATCTTATGTATTGATCTTTGAAGTAACACGCCCCGACCCTATTCCGCTGCCACCAATTTGGGGGTGTAAACAGATTGGATCATAGCCAAGTTATAGAGAACAAGGTCAAATTTTGCTGACAATAATCGTTTTATAAACATCGAAATTCATATTAAAGGGGGTTTACACGGGACCAACATATGTTGCATACATTCAAGCATACACTACTTGTTGCTTTAGTTGTTTGAGCTAGATGCAATTCATAATTGAAATACATTGTTATGATATAAATGTGTATAGTAACTATAAGAGTCATAATATTAAATACTAAAATAAACTATATTGAAATTTCAGATAGTCTCATTCAGATTTTGGATGAATCGGTGGTTACAACAAGAGTTTTATCACCTAAATTTGAGGTTTATCAGACATAGGATCACCAAGAGCTGATGATCACGAGTACCTTGAGCTGCCTGGGATGCCAGAGTACCTATACGTGGAGGACGCTCTTTAGGCCCCACCCTCTCCAGATTACGTGCCTGGCCCTGAGGAGCCAGAGCAGGCACCACCTTCACCAGATTATGTTCCAGGCTCAGAGCATGTTGATGATGAGATTGTTACTGAGGATCAACCATATGCTGAGGATGCCTTACCCACTGCTCAGTCACCTGACTATGTCCCGAAGTTCGATCCTGAGGCAGACCCAGAGAAGGATGACGATGAGGACCCCGAGGAGGATCCTGTCGATTATCCTGCCGATGGAGGAGATGACGGCGATGACGAGGATGGGTCATCAGAGGATGATGAGGATGATGACATGGACATCGAGGCCGATGATGATGAGGAGGAGGAGGAGGAGTACCTAGCTCCTACTGACTCTGTAGTTGTTGCTTTACCAACTACTTATCAGGCCCCATCTGCAGAGGAGATAGAGTCGTTTGAGACTGATGAGTCTGCGACCACACCACCACCACACCCTGCATATCGTGTGACAGCTAGGATTTTTATTCCAGCTCCAGTACCTACACTAGTATGGTCTGATGCAGAGGTTGCCAGACTTCTCGCTATATCTACTCTACCATCATCACCACTTCCCCAGATACCTTCTCCATCACTACCACTATCACCACCCTTACCTGTGTTATCACCAGCACCACCTCCTAGCCCCATTCGTTCATTGGGCTATCGAGCTGCTATGATTCAGATGAGAGCTGAGGCCGCATCTACTTCCCATTCTCTACCATTACCACCACCCTTCATACTCTCCCCTACCAGATCAGATGCACCATCATTAGGGATACCACCACCCTTGCCCATATCAGTTCCTACTTCATCACCACCATTGCTACTACCCTCTGCTAGTCGTAGGGAGGACAGACCCGAGGTTACCTTACCACCTCGGAAGAGGTTAGGTATCGCTTTTGGTCCTGGATAAGAGGTAGGAGAGGAGTCTCATCTGCTGCTGCAGCTAGACCGGCTAGAGTCTTAAGCATACAATGGCTTTGTAGCTACTATAAAAGGGAGATCAGGCCTGATACAGAGATAGAGGTTTGGATATTGGGATCCCCAACTTGTGGGACTGAGATAGTTTTGATACCCTCATGGGTCACCAGTTATACTGACACGGGAGTTGGGTCGACATATGACAGCATTTGAGACTAGGGTTAGGCAAGACACGGATGAGATTTATACGAGGTTAGACGATGAGCAGAGTCAGAGACAGCTATTGGCTGGTCGGCTCAATATGTTGTTTAGAGACAGACGAGCACATGCATATACACGTCATCAGATGGAGACAGAGGCTAGATTGTCCCGAGAGGCTTGGAGGCGATCGATGGATGCGAGTGATCTTGCCCGCGGAGAGGTTATGTCACTGCGCACTACCGTACTGGGTCAGATGTCAGAGATTAGAGAGTTGCATGCTGCTGATCGCAGGAGACAGGCTGTGACTTCAGAGATGCTGAAGGCAGACCATAGGAGATCTGCAGAGATGAGAGAGTTGAGGACAGCTGATCGTACCCGACAGCAGCAGCTTATACAGACATTGACAGTGATGCAGTCATTACAGGGACAGGTGACCACACTACAGGGACAGGTGACAGCACTACAGGGACAGGTTACCGCACTACAGGGACAGCAGGGACCCGCTGGAGGTCCTGCACAGCCAGAGCTGCCAGAGGAGGCTGGTAGCAGTTCATAGATTAGATCATGTTATGGCTAGTCATTTTGTATATAGCCTACTAAGTATTACGGGTTCAATCCCGGCTAGTAAGGCTTTAGGTTGTTATGTTTATTTTGTAACCTAATCATTATGATCATTTTGTATCTGAACCATTCATGTATGTTTTCCAATTTATATATGGAATGGTTATGAATGTCGATTTGGTTATATCATTGTTGATTACAATTCAGTTGTATATTTCACTTTGTGATGTGATCTCACTTTATTTACCATGTATATGTCATGTCATGGTTATGATTTTATGAAATCTAACAAGTATTGTATTTTCTTGTAATTGAAGAAAATGGCACCAAAATGAGCCACAAGGTCAACACCGGTCACAACAACCCTAGCCCCAACAGCAACCACCACTACATCGGTCACTAATGCCCAACTTCAGGCAATGATTGACCAAGGTGTCACTGCCGCTTTGGCAGCACGTGATGCAAACAGGAATGGCGAGGCTGCTGTAATGCAAACAGGAATGGCGATGACAGCCACACTTCAGGAACGGGTGGTAGAAGACTGAAAGGTTGCCTCAGAGTGACTTGTACCAAGACTTTATGAAGGCAACCTCATATATTTCAAAGGCAGTGAGGGAGTTGTTGAATTAACTCAATGGTTCGAAAGGATGGAGACTGTTTTCCGCATAAGCAACTGCTCTGTGGAAAATCAGATTAAGTTTTAACTTGTACCCTAGCAGGTGCTTCTAACTGTGGTTTCTGTTATACTTGTCAGTCATGATGTTGCATATGCAATGACTTGGGCCGATCTGAGAAAGAAAATGACTGACAAGTACTGTCCAAGGAACGAGATGAAAAAGCTCGAGGCTGAATTGTAGGATTTGAAAGTGGAAGGGTACTAATGTGATAGGGTACACAATGTTTCTAGGAACTAGCACTGTTGTTGTGTTAGGATGTTTCCTGAGGAGTCTGACAAGATTGAAAGGTACGTCGGCGGATTGCCCGACATGATCCATGGAAATATTGTAGCATCAAAGCCGAAAACCATGCAAGAGGCTGTTGAAATGGCCACTGAACTAATGGATAAGAAAGCCAGCACCATTGCTGAAAGACAGGTTAAGAACAAAAGGAAGTTTGAAAACACTTCCCAAAACAATCAAAACCAACAACAACAGAACAAGAGGCAGAACACTGGCAGGGCTTATACTGCAGGGACTGGTGAAAAGAAGCCATACGGGGGATCTAAACCCCTATGCGCTAAATGAAACTATCACCACGACGGTCCGTGTGTTACAAAATTGCCAACAAATGTAACAAATTTGGCCATTTTGCCCGTGAATGTAGGAGTGCGGAGTAATCTAACATTGCTAACCATCAGAGGGGCATGGGTCAGGCCTTGAAACCTTATTGCTTTTGAGGTGGTGTTCAAGGGAAACTTCAAGATGGAATGTCCTAAAGCTGAAGAAACAAACAATTTACTGTGGATAATCAGGTTGTAATGACAGGGATCCAAGCCAAATGTGTATGCGGTGAGACATGAAGTGGGACACAACCCTGACTCCAACGTCATGACATGGTAGTTCCTTCTCACAATACCGATATGTTCTATATTATATGATACTGGTGCGATAGGAGTTTTTGTGATCTACTGCATTTAGTTCCCAAATTGATATCACGCCATCTACCTTAGATCACTATTATGATGTCGAACTAGCTGTCGGGGTATTATGGGGTTAAAACACTATCACGTAGG